>VZTA01019637.1:142456-158709 GCA_013398855.1 Mohoua ochrocephala
AGCTCCTGGGAAATATGGGATCAGAAGAATAGAAAGTAAGATTACACAGGCTGCATGTAGAGCAGATAATGGAAGATTAAAAAAAAAAAAATGAGTTCTACAATTACAGAATTGTCATTTTATTTTTCAAAAGGAGATTATCATGGATGTATTGTTTAAACACCAGAAATTCTAGGTACAGGACTTAGAGTTTACTGAACAACACATCAACTAGACAGCTTTGCAAAGTACAAAGTAACCCATTTTTGTATTAAAGAGTAAATGAACTCTTTTCTTATTTGTATATATATATATATATTTATATTTTTAGTCAAGAGACAAAAATTATTAATTTTTATGTGCACATACCATAAAAGAGATTTTGATTCCAAGGTAGAAAGAAAAAAAAAACCAAAACAGTTCAGTAAAATTTATTCCATTCCCTAAATATTAGGGAAAATACCCTAGGTCTCTCTGCTTATTATTTGTAACATTTATACAAAGATATGAAGAATTTTATCTGCAACTACATTTTAAAAATGTACCGTTCTTCATCCAAACAAATAAATAAATAAAAATCTCTCTATATAAACAGAGATGCTTTATCCTGAGGACAGTGTACTCAAACATAATATTTTCATTTTATTTTGTTTTTTCTTANTTTTTTTAGAGAAGAGAGTAATATTTTTTTTTTTTTTTAGCTAGATGGATCCTAAAATTAACCTCCTAAATCTGCATTTAGCCTTGATTTAGACTTGAAATTCAAATAAACAACAATTCTCAATGGCAGACCCAAAGGTCTTACAAGAAACCTGCTCCAATTCCTACAGCAGGGTGTCTGTTTTATATGCCTAGTCACTGCAATTGCTTCAAGCTTTATAAACAAGCTTCACAAGGCAAAAAAGGAACTCTAACCAAGTGCAGATTCTCTAATAGAAAAAGATAGGTCCTTTTAAGAGGGATGTTCTGCAAACTTAATTTTGAGACTCAGGACAGGGAAGCCTGTATTGGTACTTTTCTGGAGTGGGTTTATCATTTTCTGTTACTTTGGTAACCGATGTTTGTATAAGCAGCTGATGGGGCAATCAGAACCTCACCTTTCCTTCAGAACATCACGTGATAACATGAAGAGATGTCGGTGAGACTATAACATAAAAAGGACATGAAGTGGACGCCCTGAAAGTAGAAAATAAATTCATGTCAACTATTAAGCTATTTAGAGAAGGAAGATGAGCTTGGCTGTAGCAGGCATTAGAGCTCTGTAACATATAAGCCAATGCACTCTGATTTCTTAACCCAATTCCACATGCACAAGTCCTTTGTCACTGCGACTGCTCGCAGTAGCAGCTACGTTAAAAGCAGCTGACAGAGCTGAGTGCTACAGTGACCAGCAAAAACGAGATTTTTATGTATCAGAACACATCTCAAGGTAACAGGTTTTGTCGATCCCATCAAACCACACTACCGGAGAGGAAAAAATAAAAGCCTTAAAGATTACATCATCCATAATGAAATTACATAGCAGAAAAGCTGTTAAAGGAGAACACAAACACTTCCAGACAAGGAATATCTTTCTGTAAAAATTGAAGAAGCTAGCACCTAAGTGGCAGAATAAACTGACTCTGAAGGAGACCTCAGGTAGTTCAAATTCAAACACATATGCCCCGCTCAGGAAAAACACTGAAAGAAAATGTTTCATAGAATTATTGAACGGTTTGGGTTGGAAGGGACCTTAAAAATCATCTAGTTTCCGTATTCCTTATTTCCTATTTAGTTTGTTGTGTTATTCTCTTCTCACAGCTTAGCTTTTATTTTGAAAGACTTCCGTATAATTCTATACTGGCTAAAAAAAAAAAAAAAGCAAGTTCTAAACCTCTGAATTGCTCTGAATTTATTATAAAGCTCAAATGCTCTGAACAGATGGAACAAATACTTCATACAGTACATCAGCCATCCAAAAATTCACAGGCTATATGTGTATAAAACAAGGAAAATTAGGTGGGTTAACAGCAGGAAAGTAGCTACAGCATCTCTGTGTGATGTAGAGACGTGACTGTGAGCCCTTTGTCTGGACGGCTGCCAAGGCCTCCCCACAGTTATCCTAGCTGTAAATAGGTAGCTCTTCATTCAAGCTGAGAAGAAAAAAGGCAGACAGATGTGATACCAGCCATATTGCTCCCTTGTGGGCTGTTGGCTGCAAAATACAAGTGGGCCTTAACCATGCTAGATCGATAAGCAACCTGCATCCAGAAGAGATCTTTGGTAGGTTTTGTTTTAGGGAAACATACCCAAGCATCAACGCATCAATAAGTCTGTTGGTTTCTTCATAATTAACAAAAACCAAACAAACAAATGAACAAAAAAGAACAACAAAACCTGAAATACAGATTTTTCAGCAAAGACAAATCTCATTAGTTTATACAGTTTTAACATAAGAGCTATGACATGGTTAATAATAAGATACTTCTCATTTTTACCCACTTATACTGCTCCTCCAGCACTGCCCATGTTTTCTGCCTCATTCCTTTTCTAAATGGTTTTATTCTGTGTAAGTGCTTCTTCCACATTGACAATCTTTTGTGCCAGATTTTTTTCATTGCTTTGTTCCTATAGCCAAAATGCAGAGCATCCCTGCCTCTCTTCCCCACAGGATTCCTTTCTTTGTTCATGTTGGCTTTTTTTTCACCTCTACTCCTCTGTTTACTCTGCGCCTTTGCTTATTTTCTACCACTTCAGCAGAAAAGAGTCCAAGCAAAGATAAAAAACAAATGGGAAGCAAAAACATTCCCCTGCTAGTTCACTGTTTTGTGCATGGAAGCATGCCATTTCTGGGAGAACAGTCCAACTGGCACCACAGCAATCCCTGTGGCACTGGACAAGGATGTTATGTTGCTCGGGCAACCATTCCTAATTGTCTTTTGGGATGCTGAGCAAACAAGATGGATTTTTTTTGGTTGGTCTGGCTGAAGGTCAGAGTGGCATGGTGGCAGTGAACACAGGTTACTGCCACAGCAAGTGAGGCACCGAAAAAACACACCAGGCAGCCCCATATGCAATGACGAGTCAATCACATACAAACCCCAATCCATTCTGCAGCCACAGCCATGTAAGAGAATGTGTACAACAGTTGTCATACAAGACTACAACAACTACTATGCCAGAGACAATGTTATTCTAGACTCATGCTGCAAGCAAATCTGAATGTTTCTCCTGGCTTGAAAAATTAAACATAAAAAAAAGCTATTTATATATAACAGTATCCTACAAGAAACAGATTGTCAACAACAGTTTGGCAGGGCACCCTTAACATCTTTTAGAAATCAGGAAGAAAAATCTTCAGAAAGTAAATGTCTGCTGAAAGAAATGAAGAGAGAAGCTTTAAGAGCAAGAGCTACTGCCTCAAAGTTCCTCCAGAGGGTTCATCTCAGTATATGAATATTTTGCATCTTAAAAGAAACACACCATATGCTGGGATGACTCTTCTTAACTAGAAAAGTCTGCCTTATATTTTTGGAACAAGCAAGCTTTTCCTTGGGCATGTTTATTGACATGTTTCATAAACCTCAAATCCTTAACGGAAAAAAAGAACCTATTTTGGCTGCATGAAAAGAAGATTCTTTTTTTAGTTCAGAGACCAAAAGGAGGAAGAAAGGAGACATTTCAAGTAAAAAAACATTTAAACATCAAGACGCACCAAAATGAACATTTGACTGAAAATGTATTCAGATAAAATTTCAGTTTTTTCAAAATTTTCTCCATTTTTCCTTTTATGAAAAATATTTGTTAAACTTAATCCAAATTCAGTAACATAGGCACAAAACTGAAACATTTTTCAGAGTATAACAAACCAATAAATTGCACTTCCAAATCCAACAGAGTCTAAAAACCCTCTTCTGTGGATCCCTGTACTGTCTCTCTATGTTCTGGGGGGCCCACAGGAGGTACAGATGCACCCGAACCTCTCTGGTTTTTCTTGGCCCTGGAGCCATGCAGACACTTCCAGCCTATCCTTTAAGGCTCAAGCAGAAGGATGGAAAATTACCCAAATTTTTCTTTTAATTGTGTTTACTCTGTTTTCACGGTGGTGTCTGGCCTGTAACACCGAGGTTTCTCCAGCCCACACTACTGGATGCGATGTCTCTCTTCCCTGAGTTTCTTCAAACCTGCACACGCTGTAGCACGCTATAATAAGCACGTACACGTGCCAAATTTCAGGTCTGGGAAGAGACTGGACCAGCTGGGTGGGGGAAATGGGTATCCTGAGCTCCCTGTGACACTTCCCAGTCCAACAGCAGAGGGAAAGCTTTGCTAAGGGCAGTACGTCGTGCTCCCTGCTCTGAGTTACTGCCATGGGCAGGACACCAGGCTCGGCAGACCCAGTGCACCACAGCCTGTGCTCATCTTTCATGTCTAGGGCAGGAAAAAAGGGGAAAAAAATACTTTCAAAGTCATTAACTATATTTTTTCGAAGGATGCTGTCTTAACTATTTTTTCCCCACAGATCTTCCTGGTTCCCAAGGCCTGGGAATAGCTCCCACTATAAGAGAATAAGAGACATAACTGTGGAAATCTCGTACTTATATATCCACAGCTGGTCAGAAAGCTCTCATATAGTGTTTGATTAGCTGGATTTGCACGTACCTGCAACCATGTTTGGCAAAATAACTTTCTTAGCCTCCATTATTTCCACAGTGGGTGGCTCCTTCCATGTGGGTCACATTTTCAGGCATATTCCCCTATCCAAGGAAAGCACTCCAGTTCTCTAACATAAGAAAACAGATTTTACCACTGAGAACACTTGAACAAGAAGACCATCTGAGAGGCCCACATCACAGATAAGTGACTATCAAGATGTTCTGCATCCCAAAATACTGCCACTAGCAGTTAACACACCAACAAGGTCAACAATGTCCTGCCATTATCACTCAGGGGCTTTCAACTTTCACAAAACATACTCAGAGGCATTTTCAATTTCATAATGACGCTTTAACATACACAATATAAATAGATATGACAAAATATTGTTATTTAATCCAGGAGGAAGAGACAAGGGGAGTCATATTCCTCTATTATAAATTATTATGCACTCTGAAACATTAATGAAACAAGTGACATTAGTGGGCTGTATTCAGAAGATAAATAACATGAAAATTAAAGACTTGTCCTTACAACTACTACTTTTGGAAGTGTGTTAATTTTCTGAAGAGCTGTGTGAGCACATGATGGGTTACAACTTGCACTAATTTGGTGTTACAAAGAAAAAAGGTAACTCTCGTGGGTCTTTTCTATTTGCATTCTGTTTTCCATTATGAGCTACTGTTTCGAAGACACTTTTCCTTGTACAGTATTTATGTGCAGGCCTCGAAGTTTACTGCACACACAGCTCCTCATCTATCTCAGGAGGGCTCAAGGAGGACGCTGCTTGAGCCCTTCAGGTTGCAAGGCAGAGATATCACAGACTCACAGGCTCTGGCTGCACTTGTGCATCCATGGTGATTGCCAATAAAACAAGTGTTTTTTTAAGGACTTCGTACTACACGTAAAAGCAGGAATACGGGAGGATGCCCAAGATAAACAAACGCATATTGTAAACTATCAAATTATTTTAAAAGCCCTTTTGTTCTCATATCAAACTGACATTTCATAAAATACACTAGCACCAAAACAAACAGCATTCTGTAGACACTCTGTACAGACATAGCGTCAAGAGAAAAAGCATTTGTGGTCTCTTTTACTTAGACTAAAGGGTGACCTAAATTAACACTGAGTTAAAGGTAACAAAAAGACCTCCAGCAGTAAGCAGCTGAACATAAATCCGATTGTTTTTATTACTGTCATCATGATTTCTCAGAAGGAAGCAGCTCAGCCTTCACCTGCAATTCTATTAGGACTGATTCTCAGCCTGAAGAGGGGGCATTTATTACTGCTGGGTGTACACTCATGCTCAAGACAGGATACTAAAAATTTTCTCTCATGACGACATCTGACTTCATTCGTGTAACATAATTCCCTCAGCTGCCAAGATTCCATCCACACCTCCAACTTTGCTGTTAACAACCACCGTAAGATTTTTATCTGCGAAATTGGCCAAGCCGAGAAGATGTGCTGGCTGTCACAAACTCCAATCAAACAGAGTTCATTAAGTATTCCTCCTCCCTCTGCTCACTGACTTTGACAAATCAGGAAGCACCGTTCCCACTCAGAGTTCCTTATTCCCATGTAAGATGCCGACAAATTTGGATTTTCCAGAACAAGCTCAATAAAATATGGGCAGGATTCTAGTGATAAATTTGCATGAAGAAAACTGGTGACCAAACTACAAGCATCCTCCTCTCTCTTTTCAGGAATCACACATTTATGGAACAGAAGATTTAAGCACCACCACCAAAGCAGAAAAAGGAATAGAAGGGTTCACTTCATATTTTGCTGGCAATGAATACCTAAATGTAGAAGCACAGAATGGTTTGGGTAGAAAGGGACCTTAAAGACCATCTAGTTCCAACCCTCTGCCATGAGCAGGGACACCTTCCACTAGGCCTGACTGAGCTGCTCAGAGCCCCATCCAACCTGGCCTTGAACACTGCCAGGGATGGGACAGCCACAGCTTCTCTGGACAACCTGTTTCAGTGCCTCACCACCCTCATAGTGAAGGATTTCTTCCTTATATCTGATCTTAACCCACCCTCTCTTAGTTGAAAACCATTACTCCTTGTCCTGTCAACACACCCTTGTAAAAAGACTCCTTCAGGTAATGACAGGTGCTATAAAGTCTCCCTGGAGCCTTCTCTTCTCCAGGCTGAACAACCCCAACTCTCTCAGCCTGCCTTCATAGGAGATGCGCTCCAGCCCTCACAATTTGTGCCAGAAGTTGCAACTCGAGTCCTCAGGTTTTTCTGAACTTCTAATGCCATCCAACCCATGGTTCGAAGTTCAGCATCTCCTTTTCTAAGCTTCCTATTGCCTACTGATTTCTTAGATATTGACAAACCTCCTAACATCATCTAGCAGTAACATCAAGGCATAAGAAGAGTCCTGAAAACTATACCTCATGCAAGATTAATGCCAAAAGTATAAACAATAAAATGCTACTATATTAAAAACCATAAAAGATACCATAAAGATAGAAATAGAGATGAAATTTCTCCCTCTGCTCCTTGTTACCATTCTCAAATTATAAACTCAGCTAAGGACAACTCAGTATTTGTAAATTCATTAGAATAAAAAGCATTGATTCTGAGTCATCTACCATTTAGACAGTGAAAATATACTGTGATAGATTTGTACATAAATGTTATCCCAAAAAAATTTTTATCACCAGTCATAATACTATCATTATCATAAATAAATATACCTGGAAAAAGTTATACCAGAAAATTGAATTAGAGCATCCAAGTTCTACTCAAAAGTGAGACTTAAGTGTTTTTCCATTGAAACTTTTCATCTATATATATATTGCCACAGAATGAACAAAGATACTGAACTTAGCCACTTTTTTTTTTAAGGCACTTCATGACAATTTCATACCCCAACATTGTAAAGTATTTTGTTACCCTTGACATTTATTTTATCTCAACACCGACTATCAATTTCTGTTGCAATTTCTTTTTCTTCCTTGAGAGGAGAAATCGCTCCAGCTGTAAGGACAGCAGTAATTTTCTTAAGTAACTCAGATAATTTTTCCAACGTTCTTCAGTCCTTCACAATCGCTGGTAAGGCAGCATTTAGCCAAATATGTGTCAGGAACCTCAGCCAAGATGCCCATAGCCATTTACACAGAAGAGAAACTCCCCTGCCATATGCAATACCTGTTCCAAAATTAATCAACACCAGAAAGTAGCAGTAAAATAATTCTTGAAAGACTACCAAGCAAATGCGCTAAGGAAGTAAAAAGGACTTGTAAGGTTAATTGCATTACTGCTACATAGCAGTAGCAATGACACCTGACAAATATGTTTTGGGACAGCTTCCCAACTATAAAAATTCTAAAAGGCAGCTTAAAAAGGAGGGGGGGAAAGCACTGTAGATATTCAGTTGGAAATTGCAGTATTCTGAAAAGAAAATTTCAAATTCATCCTTATTTTCTCCGATTTTTAACAAGCATCCTGAAACAGGAAAATTGCATCTACTTTGCAAAGCAGGGCTTTGCCCATGCATTTGGAAAACTTAGGAAGGTTACTTTCCTTTTTTCTTTTCAGTCTCTACAGCTGTCCAGGGCAGTTGTCTCCACTTCCCACCACTCCAGTCAGGCCCCGAGAAGACAAAAGGCTATGTAGAGTGGAAATCTATAGTAGACGCTTGAAATCTACAGTCCATTCCTTTCAAACATTTATGGTTTTGGCCTTTGAAATGATTTGTAAAATGTGTATTCTGTCTTATAATATTTTCGTTTATAAAAATCAAATGGGAGACCAAACCCTCCAAAGAACCAGTACTTAAACACTGATAAATTCCAGTGACTACAAAGATAACAGGAGCCAGCACATTTCCAAGTAAGCAAAAATCTAACCCCTGATAGGGATCATTTTCAGTTTCCTACAAAGTTTAATTTCCTCAAATAAAACATTCACCCCCTTAAATTGAACAAAGGCTTTAAAAATGCACCACAGTGGCATCATTATTTGATTATTTAATTCATAAGTACAAGCAATGGTTGGCAACAAGAACGACAAGCACTAAGTACACACTATACAAAATAGAAAGGTAAATTAAAACCAGCTGTCTGGGAGGCGCACAGAAGTCTGAGAAGGCTGGAAGCTTCGCACTTCCTCATTTATCTTTTAATGGAAAAAATTGACATTAGCTGAAAAAGTACTGATTTTCTGTGCTGTAACCTGTGGGCAGCTAAAGATTTGAAATTCATTTTTGCAGCATACCGAGATTGCTTAAAAAGAAAAATTTCAGAGAGGTCTGCTTGAATCACTTTCTGGGTCCCACAATACATACAGACATTTATTTCTGTTCAGACTTGTCCTTCTAAATGAGAAACTTGCACTTGGAAGTTGCGCCATTACATTTAAATCTGCTTCAGCACGGCTGAGATGTATAACCCACCTTGACAGAAACACCAACCTAAAGTGCAAAAATATTTCACTTGCTGCCATTAAGCAATGGCACCTCACACTGCTTCTAGGCATAAGAAATGGTAGAAAAATAACAGATTTTCCTTGGTAGGCTTACACTGTGACTATCCAGGCCTTTTGTTCTCCAAGGTTTTTTCCTTTTACACCCCCCAGCCCCTGGCAATACCCCCCTCAAGGATCTCCTGAGATCCTAAGGACCTCAGGAGAAGCACACAGGAGTGGCAGCCGGAGGGAATGGGCACGGAGCATAATCAGCCTGGCCAAGGGGACGTGGCTGTGTCCCCAGGAGGAGCAGTGAGCCTGGGGACAGGACTGGAATTCCGAGAATTAACGAGTGGGGAGTGACCTGCGGAGGAGAGACAGAATGATAAAGAGGGCAAGAGCTGCGGAAGATGCCTCAGTGCTGGAAAGCCAGAAGGGAGGAACACACCCCTGGTGCATTTGGCTTTAAAAAAACTGGTCTCAAAATAAGTTTGTACTCATTACATTTCTTTATAAGAAACTAAATTTCACCTACAAACAGATTTAGCCAATGTTGGTGGTTTTCTCAGTGTTATATCACACAGCTATGACACATTTTTCGTGGCAAACTACCCAAGAATCAGCCAAGAAAGCAGAACTATGTGTTCCTCAAGATATCTGCAGCCTGAAGAGCAGTTTGTTTCCACTAGTTTTCAACATGGGAATGCTGCCATAGATGTTGAAGTATAAAATCTCTGAAGCTGCCATACCCTCCACAAGCATGTTCTGTGTTTCTCAGCACTGAGCACACTGCCCACAGCCAGACAAAGCAGAACAGAAAACAAAAACACAGAGAGCTTACCTTTGAACCTATGCAGTGGCATCAAAAAAATAAAACTACTTTGTTATGAGATACTGCCCTTTTTCTAGACAGAGCTATGAGCCTAATATACATCAATCACTGCCGAAATAGTTCTGGTTTACTGTATGTAAAACCCCTTCCACTGATGCAAGCTAGCATACTTCTGTTCCCCTTAAGGGAAATTCACCATGTTTATCAAGTTATTTTTAGTATCTACCTGTTTTTTACACAGCATTATTCCTTACTGCATCTTTGAAATTATTTTTACTGACTTTCTACAAAAACATATGTGAAAAAGAATGAAGAAAATGTAGAAGATTCTAAAGTCAATGTATTTATACTTTACAAAATAATTCTGTGTAACTGTAAAATAATTCAAATAGTCACTAGTATATAGAATAGTAAAAAGATACAGCACAGGTTTATGACTGGTATTTGATAGCTTTATGCAAAATGATTGAGCTAATGTGCTCACAAAGTTAAGAAGAAAGCACAGAAACCTGAAAATGCTGAATAAATCTTTAAAAATGCTGAAGAACATTGAGGGGGAAATCCAATAATGAATATATCAGAAGGTAATTACACCAGAAATACCATAAGGTGGCAGGGAATAATAGTATCTCGGTGCCTTTGCACCACAGGCTCGCCGCCAAGGGCCAGTACACCTCCGGGCTGGGCAGGCAGCAGGAATCAAGCTGGAGGCAACAACCCTTCCTTCCCTGCCCCGTGCGCTGCCCTCGTACAGTGTGTTAACAGTTTGGGTAACATTCCAACTATTAGAACGTGCACACGTCAGAGAGGACAAGTGGATATGTGGATCTGTAAAGGTCATACAGCCGGGAGAAAAATGAGGCACTCGGGAAGGCACAGAACACCAGCAGAACTATGAGCAGTGATCTGTTACGCAGCCTCTGCAGAACCAGTCTAGGCATCTCAACTGGAAACCTAAAACTCAAGGGTATTAAGAAAAATATCACAGCTTTAGGAAAGGCCACGTGATCACAGCACGGCTGTTTATTCAAACTTACTCTTTGTAGTTACATTGTTTTGGCCAAAACACTATGAAAACCCAAAGAAACTGATGAATAGGAATTCATAAATTTTAAAGGCTAAAAATCTGACACTCTCTCCTCTTCCTAATGTAGCTCACGAAATTTAAATGTGTGGCAGGCAGACAGCAGCTCTTATGCAAAGGGTAGGAGCTATGAAACCAAGCTGCCATGTCATTGCTACATTTCAGAGCATCTGCAGATCCAACCACAACCTTTGCATCACCAGAAGTGGAAATTAAAAAGCATATCAGAGATTTCTTCTGAAGCTGTTTCCATCCCTTAAACTCACAGATACTGCACAACCACGTGGAGGTATTGAAGAGTCCTGTAAGGGTCTCAGGGTTGGTCAGTTGGGCTAATTCTAGCCCTCATTTCTGACTTGGTTTGAGGCCTCCCCCACTAAACTTCAATCCACATCAAAAGAAAGCACAACCATTATTGTATTAATTAGAGACAGAAGCCACTCTTGTTATTAATTGTAAGCTCTGTCACAAAACAGTATTTATGGTGACTGGGCAAGAGACAGAGTTTCCAGCTACCAAAGAAAATACCTTGTTTTGGTTTTTTAAAGATTATTTTGCATTGCAAATAATAATTGCATTGCACTGCACGTCGCTGAATTGCATACTGCAAACTGACCACGGGTTTTATGTGTAGGCTACGCTACCAATTATTAGGAGAACCGAGAAAAGCCTGCTCAGTGGAACAGTATATAATTTACATTTAGCTTCCCACAGCATATTTGCACACCCACACACTATAGGTCACAGTTAAGGAGAGTTAGAGAACTCTTTTTTTTTTCCCTTCAGTCAGAGAACGCATTATTTTTGCCCATGATTATGTCACCCAAGAATATTAACCCAGGTAGCAACTATGACCTGCCCATACTTCCTAGAAGTTACGCACAGAACAGAGCTGTCAGGCACAAGTGAACTTGGAAAGACAACTTGTATTGAGCTGACAGGAAGAGGGGAGGAAAGGAGATGGATTTTATGCATTCTTCAACCATTACGCAGAAAGAAAAAGAATTTGTCTGGCTACAGAGCTGACCAATACTTTACATCCAGACTCATTGTCTGACTACTCTACAGCGCTATTTCACATCGTTCCTATCCTTCTGGTTTTGGCGAGCATCTTATGAAGCTAGTTCTCCAGAAACAAAATAAACCCCAGAAACACAGACTTTAAACAGAAAAGCAACATAATTACTTACCAGAGGGATGTATATGTCATGCTCACATTGGGGTCAGAGGGACCTCGAGATGACTCAACACCAACTGCTCCTTTCAGATCTCAGCAAGCTGTTTCATGCTGAAGCTTCTTCCTTTTAACTAAGTATCATTTCCACCATTAGCCACCACCTTCTCACCCAGCTGACCCACTCTACTCCGAAAGAAACATTTGTCACTAAATTAATCAGCTTGTCACCAGCTTCCCATTTTCAAGATGAAAGTGCCTTTATCTGGTCCATTTCTTGCCATATCTGTAGCTCTCCATCAGTGATTCTGCCTTTCCATTTTCCCTAGATCTATCCTTACCAGGTGACAACACAGCTAACTGGCTCCCTGAATACAAACATATAAAAGAAAATAAGTTGCTCTCCACCATTTTCCATTAAAATAAATTAAAGAAACTTTTATCTTGTGGCCAAAATCTCAAAAATCATAATCTAAGAAGATGAGCCACAGTCTCTCTGGGTTAATTTCTCTCCCACTTCTCCTATAACACTGCCATTTCTTTCCAAACAAGGTTGAATTTCATTTTCAAAGGCAGAAGGGAGAAACAGTTATACACTATTTTCCTGAACAAGATCAAAAGGGTCAGGCATCCCTGAGTAGGTCAGCTATAAAAATCCTCATAAAGTAGAATGGGGGCAAGAGTGCACTTGCAGTTCCACTGCAGATGCAGGTTGACCACACATAGGACAGAGACAGTAGCGGCAGAGGTGAAACAGGAAGAAGAAGCATCAGCCTGGAACCGTTCCTGTAGGATGTTAACAGAAACTTCTCTTGACCCAAACTCCATTTAACATCACCTTATCCATACTGGGTTTGTCACAGGGGAAGAGGTTGGGGTGGCAGCAAGAATTGACAGACACCACTGCATCACATAATCTGAATAAAACAAAGTGGTATTTTATTAAGCGGGATGAATGTGGCATTTTTATTCCAGCTTGTCTATTCCATGATACACACGAGTCAAGGTCCAGATGACTCTGCCACAAGAGACCCTGAAGAACAGAATACTCACTCCAGCTGCTCAGTGTGTCCAAGTCCTGACCAGTGGCCTGGACCTCACACCAAGCTGTTCCCTTCCAGCTCAGCCTTCCAAGCGGCACAGGTATGTGCCTGTCCCTTGTCATGCTCCCCCACACCTGGCTACTGCTTTAATTCTTTTCTCATTTAAACCATCAGCATGAGCCATGAAAGTCTCACCAATTCCACTGCCCGTATCTAAGGTCAATTAGCAGTCACCACCAAGGTTCCTGTAACTCTTTGGTCTCCCACCACAAACATGTTACAGGAAACAGGAAGTTAGGAACTGCTACAGAACAAAGTTCTTCTATTGTTTTTTCATTTTGCAGGATTGATCAGGTCAGGTACCGCTGGGCAGATGCAGCCAAGGCCTCCTCTGTGTGAGCAGGCAGGCTTCACTCCATGGCACAGGTTTCATACAGACTCTTCTCTGGGCAACCTGAGCTTGTTACACTTCTCAACAGAAAACCTTTCAGTTCATCATCTGAAAAAGTGTATCACGTTCCAAGGTAAGGTTTCTTGAAATCGATCTACAGATCATTCTTAGACAAATGTTACCTACTTTGGGTTGACTTGTTTTCATAACAAAGCAATCCTAGATATAGGCCCTACTGTACTGATGTAAAGGATCCAATCATTTCAATACCTCTGCATCCTTCACAATCATAATTCACTAATTTAACTGGGAATAACATAGGCTCTAGAAAAGCCTCATACCAACAGAACAGCATTTGCATTAGAGTGGGACTACATTTGATACCACACAAAGATCTGTTAATCCAGCCTTTTAAGTAAAGAATCCAGCAGCACCTCTGCATCTCTGCTAGAAACGTGTAAATCAATAGGCACTAAGCATGATTTTTGTGATTTTCACAAATTTCATGAGAACCAAAAAGTACAGGGGGGTTTGTGTAGTTTATAGGCTAGAAGCATTTCCATCTCTCAATCTCCACTGAAAAAAAAAAGGGAAAATAAAACTATTTCAGCAGAGTTATGAATGTAAGCAGTCAGATCACACTGTGAGAGATCATAACCAAGACTGCTATCTGCTAAATTCTGGGTAGATTCAGCTTATCCACCTGATTCTCAGCATCCCAAAATAAGGAAGAAAAGATATGTTGGAATGGGAAGAGGGTCTAAATTCAAAAAATGTGAAATATTTGATTGAGGAAAACAGAACCTTTAAGATATGCCCAGGGACTGCTCTCTGAGAGAAACACAGATATCATCCTCCAGCAAGAAGACAGCAAGAAAACCAAGTTTCACAGAGGGATATTAGGTTTTTGGTAGAAAACTTAATCTTTGAAGCTAGCATGACACCTGCTAGTTAAAATTCTTGCAATTCTATATTAAACTCACAGGCAACTTCTTTTCTGTACACCTCAAACTAATGTATCCATTTTCTCCTTTAAGAGAAGTGGTCTCAACTAGTGTTAAAATATATTCCCCTTTAAGGAACTGGAAAAAAAAAAGGAAATTATTCAACTTGGTTTCAAAATTTAGCTTCTCTCTCTGCTACAGTGAGGCATTTCTAAGAATCATTATAGAGCTCTCCTAATTTAACCATATTACAACTGCCATACATTCCAGACCCATCCTCTTGCTCTTCTTCAATCTCCAACTTACTTTTCCTACTCTTCCTTCAAAGCTTTTCTTTTTAAAGTTATAGGTAACAAGTAATGACATACAACCTTTTTTGATTTCTGAGTTGGTGATGGAGGGGCTCACATTGAAACCATTTAAGCAACCAGCCTGCAGCTTTCTCAGAAAGACAAGCTTGGAAATTCACCCTCTCCCGACCTGCTGCTACCACCCATAACTGTAAATAGTCCTCAGCACAGACTGACACATTTCACTTGGAACCAGTTTATAAACCAGCTGGAAATTCCGTAGGATTAATATATATATATGCCAGGAAAAAAACCCAACAAACTGAGTCTCTGAGCACCATCTATTTTTCACTGTTAATAGAACATTAACGATTTTTTGGGTTTCACCTATAATAACAAAACAAAATTACAGAATAATTTAGGTTGGAAGGCTCTTTTAGATATCACTTGGGTCAAATCCCATTAAAAAAAGGAAAACGGCAACAAAACCAACCGTGGTTTTTCCTCATTTAACAATTGTCTCCAGCATTTTGGTATTCTTCATTCTTTCCCTCTCTTCATCTCTGCAAGTTTATGCAGCCCAGAAGTTTCACTAAAAGACACAAATCTGACTGTCTACACAGGGTAATTCTTGTGGTATTCTCCCATCTTCCATTTTTCACATTTAGCTGTTCTCCCTTCCACTGGTTTACCAGCTGTCAGCACCACAAGGTTCTCCCATCATTTTTCAACTCTTTTGAAAGGAACGACACCAAAAGAGGGACACGCTAGAAACACCATCTACTAGGACATATACAGCACTGGCATTTCAAAAAACCCAAACTTTTAACTTCCTCCACGTCTGTATGCTGACTTACAAGAAATAGCTGAAAGTTGTAGGCTTGTATTTACAGCTCAGAAAATCTTGGTATGGAGATGGTGAAATTAATTACAAACATAATAACACCATTCATAGCATAAACTCTACTAGTAGGGCCTAAGACAACAGCAATAGGATATGGGTTAATAGTTTTAAGCTAAATTCAGTAGATTCAGATTAGATATAAGGAATAAGTTTTTTTATGATGATAGCAATAAAACACTGGAACAGTGAGGTAGCAGATACCCCATCCCTGGAAACATCCAGGCCAGGTTGAATGGGGCTCTGAGCAACCTGATCGAGTTGAAGAATGTCCCTGTTCATTGCAAGAGGCTGGACTAGCAGACCTGTCAAGGTTCCTTCCAACCCAAACCATTCTGTGACTCTGTAACTACATATTCCTTAATATTTCATCACATTGCAACCAAATTCAGCTCATGTTACCTGGCTCCTCACTATATAGCTTTCTTTTCACTAGATTTGTGGCGGCTGGAGTTTCCTTTATATGACCAAAGCCATATTTTAAATTTGCCAGAAATCCAACATCCCTCAAATGGCCTGAGAATGTTTACTTTCATTTGTGTACTCCACCTGT
>VZTA01019637.1:161925-183047 GCA_013398855.1 Mohoua ochrocephala
CGGGCTGAGGAGGGGCTGGCGGCGCAGGGATGCTCAGGCGAGCGCGGCTGCAGCCCTCCGCACGAAGCGGCGGGGCGGTGCCGGGGCTCGGCACGGCACCTCGCCGTCCCTCCCGCAGCCGGCCCCGGTGCGCCAAGCAAAGCCCCGAGTCGGAGTGCTGCCGGCGTGTCGGAGAAACGGGGCAGCGGCGGGGACCGCGTAACGGGCTTCGGTCATGACATCAGGGCTGGAATTAAACGGGAAAGCACGTGGGCAACAGCGGGGCTGTGCTGGAGCGAGAGGGACCTCCGTGCCAGGGGCGGGAGGATGGTGTCAGACAAAGGGGTGCCGCCGAGGGACAGGGCTGTCAGCAGCAGCCTAAGGGCCTTTCCCCACCCAGGCTTGGTGACACAAGCACGGCACCCAACCTTGCACCGTCACCCTCCCGCAGTGGTCACTGCGTCAGCTGATCAATCTTTGTCATCCGATAATGGGAGGTTGTAAAAAACCACGTTACACGCGCCAGAAAGCTGCCGTAGAAATGACTCCTTTAATTTAATTTGTATTACATTTTTGGAGGGTTGGTTTTTTCGGTAGGTTGGGTTTTGGGGGATTTTTTGGTGCGGGTTTTTTTTTTTTTTGGTGCGTTCTTTCTTCCCTGTACATCCTCCATCACAGCTTTTACATCATCCTTGATAGCTTAACACACCTTTGGAAAGGGGAAGCTAGACTGTCTTGTGTAGAGAACCTATGGAGTGGAACAGGTCACCCTGCCGTGGAGCAGACAGGTTGTAGACTCATCTGTCTGGTCAGTGACTTGCCTCTGGCACCCTGGTCCTTCTGCTAGGGCCCGGTCACTCCCTGTCCCCAGGGCTGGCACACTTCCTGCCCTCCAGAGATGGCCCTGAGGCCTCTCTTAGCAAACCGTACTCCTACTATTTACATCCCCCTCCTCAGCCCTGCTCTCTGGTTCACGGTTACAAGATTGGAAATAGATTTTGTCGTCCAAGAAAATCAATTTAAATCCCTGGAGAACAAGATGCCATTGCCAGCAAATTTCAGTAAGAGAATGGGGAAAAAGGGCAAACACCTCCGAAAAAAAGTAGATTTACAGCATTCTATAAATTATTGAACCTACACTATTCATGAGGCAAAGACAAACGGGCTATGTGATGCTGGTTTCTATTTCCCCCCATTCCTCAAACTAGCAGTTCCTGATTTGGCAGTATCATTGTGCAACAAAGGACCATTTTGGGGACCCTGGCATACAAAAGCCATAGTCATTTTCCTATTAAAGCCGAGACCTCCATAGAAGGATCCCTTGACACAGTATTTTTCGTGTAACTTCTCGGATAAGCTTCTTGGAAAAAAGCTTTATTCTTTCAGCTGAACCTGCAAGTCTCATTTTGAATGTAGTTGAATAAAGTTAGGAAATTCATTAAATAACACATTTTTTTTCTTTTTGGTGTTCAGTTTCCAAGAGCTGGAGCAGGAAAAACATTAAGCGGGACTTTGGTAGGTATCAGAGTAAGTTTCCATGTAAAATCCACAGAAAGATTAGGTAAGAAGCCACATACATCATAGAACACATTTAAGACCAGATTATTAGAGAGCGATGCCTCTCCTCCAACTAAGGTGCGAATGAGACAATATGCCAAAGTCAATAGTATGGATTATTATTTAACAGTAAATGGGGGGGAGAAGGGAGCAGGAGAGAGAGAAAAATAGGAAAAAGGAAGCAGGGGGAGTGGGGAGGGAAGAGAATGACAAAGAGGCATCACTGTGATAGAAAGACATCACCAGCTGTGGATCCAGACAGCGTCCTGTTACTTCTCTTCTGGTGTTCTCGGTTGGGGGGCGTCCCACGAAATGTAGAGTTCAATGGGTTAATACGTTCAGGTGTCCATGGGAACGCCCAAGCACGTCCCCTCCATGGGAGGGGATGTTTTACACCGTCTTTTGCAATACTGGATCTGTTGCAACATCGTGGATCCTGTGCAGTCCTCTGGTGAAAGGCCTCAGAAATGAGTCTGGGGGCGCTTCGGGGGTCTTTGCTGGCTTATGATCCCTTCTAACACATGACAGCTGCCTCTGACAGCAGCGCAGTTGAGCCAGTTATGCCCCCTCACACGGGATGCCTGCCCTCGGGCCTGTGTGTGAATGTGAACTTCCCGTGTGGATGTGACCTGCCCCGAGGAGGGGCGGCGGGAGTGTCACAGCTGGGCCGGTTTGTGTGCGGGAGGACAACTGGCACGATACAAACACCATCCCGTCTCTGGAGGGTCTGCTTCTGACCCTGCTCAAAGCCCAGCTTGTAGCCTCCGAGGCTGGGTGTTCACCCCTCATTGCACGCGGAGCAGAGGCTTCACCGCCACATCCCCAAAACCTCTCCTCATCCCCCGTGGTTGCGGAGGGAAGAATGTGCAAACCTGGCCTCAGCAAATGAGTCCATGGCTACGGCTCCCCCCATCAGACCCAGCCAGAGCTGATTTTCCAGCACAGCTGCTGAGCTGGCTTTCCTTGTGGATACATTCTTCTACCCCAGCCTTGTTTACATCTCCTTAGGCCTGAGATAATTGGACAACAGTACCACCTTTATCATCAGCTGTCTTAACTCACGGTTCAATTTCCCAGATTTGGGCAGGGTGGGCTTCATGCAGCTTCTTTAGGCAGTTTGCCATAGTGGGCAAAGGCCTTTGATGATTGTAACAGTGTTTAACACAATTATGATTTTTAAGTCTCTTACAAACACTTAATAGTACCAGGAACGTAGTAACTTATTTTTCTTCTAAAAGAGATAAATAACAGGGCAAGGAGCTGGAGGTGTCTTAAGGTCACCATTCAACACCACCATTTCACACAAGAGGTCACTCAACATGTGTGACGTGAAAGAAATTCCAGAAAACTCTCTTGATAGTTAGCTAACGTGTTTCTGAACAACTTATTCTTTAATATTCTCTAATGATCTCGATACCAAATTCTTAAGTGGCTGTTCTACAGATTGGGGTTTTTTCCCACTAATTTGCCTACACTTAAACCGAAGAGAAATGAACATGAAGAAGGGCAGCTTAAATATTTTTTAAAAATAATACAGTTATGTTATGTAGATGATGGATGACAAAGTGCTATGTATGCACACAGGTACCCTCATCTTCTAAGGTCTTAATTATATAGAAGTGTTTCTTCAATAACTGTAGTCATTCCCATTCTTTAAATCAGGCAGCAGGAAAGTTTACTAAATATAAAATTAAATGTTTGCTTACTAGCCCTATGCTGAGGATAAGCAGATCTATGGACATGGAAAATATTTACTTACAGAACCTTAAGGAAATACTTTTATTTTCTCCTGTAATAAGCAATATTGTTGTTTCATTGCTGTCATTTATTGTTGGGGGGGTGTGTGTTTGGCAAAACGGTACCCTTGGGCAAGGCATAGTTAAAAGACACATTTTTAATAAATATTTTTAATTATACCTTGCCTTTTTTGTAAATTCATTGAATTATGACAAACTGTGAGAGTACAGTAGTTATAATCAGTGAACTGAAGTGCTTTGAAGAAAAAGCACGAAGTAGAGCAGCAAAGAGCATTAAGGAATGTGTGATAATAAACAAATTAGGCAGAGAGAGAGCTTGGGAGGCAGGCTCATAGCAGGCAGAAACTGTGAAAGGAGAAAGGCAGGCACCAGCAGATGGAAACTGGATGTGCCCTAGGGTAGGGGAGTGCCACAGGACTGAAGAGCCACCTCCAGGAATCAGAAAGCACAGCTGCCATTAGGACCGGGGCCAGGTAACCAGATCAACAGCCCCTTTCTTTGACAGATACTAACCACCCAACACAACATTATTTACTTTCCTCTTTGAGTCCTCCTTAGGGCTGAATTGCTTAGAATACTTCTGGATGAGCACTATTGCACCTAAATAGCCTAAAATTATTTGTGTGAAGAGAACACAGTTCCTGATGATCCAAAATTACTCATGGTAGGCAAAACAAAAGCTGACTCTGAGCAGCTGTAGAAAAAATCTGACAATAGTGAGCATTCGGGCAATGAGATGGTGGCTGAAAGTCTATGTCAATAACTGGAAACTAATGTAAACAGTAATGAAAATAACCCTAACTAAACTTCCATAATAATGGGCTATAAATTAGCCTTTATTACGTGGAGTCATTGTGAGTAGTTTTCTGCAAACATTGGTTTGCTACTCAGCAGTAGTCCAAAAGGCAAACAGTGTTAGAAACTGCTTCAAAAGCAGCAGAAAACAAAGCAGGAAAGCTCATTACAATCCTACGTAGATCTCTTTGCACTTGAGTGCTGTGTACAGTTCCAGTTCCTTCACATGAAGCTGTGAGACTAGAAAATGCATGTATGCAGCTGAAAAAATATATGCAGAGGTACCGGAGTACATCTGTGTGAGGAGATAATTTCTATCTGAAAAGCAGACTGAAAAAAGGATTGTCTTTTGCTCTATAAAATCCCCAGTGATACATAGGAGGCTGACAGGAAGCAATCACGTGGTGGTTTTTATCATACAAGACTTTGGGAAGACTCAGTAAATGATCAGGCAGAGGGTTTAAAACAACAACTAGGAAAAACTTCTTCATACAGAGTGTTATTAAATCAGATGGCTTGCTTCTATACTACACTATGAAGCTGAAGAGAGAGGGTTTTAAGGTGGGATTATGCAAATGAATGAAGGACAGCTGTAGGCACAACAATTTCCTTTGCAGTTCCTGCCTGCCCACTGCCTGTTAACAGTTGCCCAAGCAAGGACACTATCTGCCCTGTTCTCCCTGACATCAGTTTCCAAGCAGTGTGGAGAGCAGGATATCAGATTAAATGGAGCTTTACACAGTCCTGTGCAGCCATTCAAATGGTTTATTCTTTTCTTTCTGCGCAGCTAGGTGTGAGAAACCAGAGACAAGCAACATCCCTACATATGAAAGCACACTCCTGCTTTTCCCCATCTTCCCTGAGCGTGAAATCAGTCCCTCAGTTCTTGACCTTTCCATTTGGGTGTTCTTCCATTCCCCCGAAGAGAATTTGGAAAAACTGTTTTTATCTTCTCAGCATTTTGCTCTTCAGTTTCTGTAGTGATAGTCCATAGGCACTGGCCTACTCATTTCAGCACCATTTTCTACTATCCTTGGCACAAGATTGAGGCACTACATAGCAAGAGAAGCATAACAACATAAGAGATGCATAGAATATACTAAAAATACTTTCTATATTCATAGATCATCACAAAAAATAGAATCTAAACTATTCTTGGACATCCCTGAAGGAAAAAGGAAAATTATGTCTTCTCATTGAAGAAACTGGAAAAGGAAGTAGAAACACCCAGAGATGATTTAAAACTGAAGTTACAGATAAACTTAGATAGATAATCATAATTTACAAGAGTTCTATTTAGAATATCCCTATTAAATTAAAAAAAAAAAAAAAAAAAAAAAAAAAATCTGAAATGCAGTTTGTCATAACTCCAAGAATCTCTGAAGACAGACATGATAAATCAATCTCACATACACAAACTCTTATATGGTTGATAGCATAGTTAACTATATCCACTCAAAGATAAGGCAAAGTTTGTTTCATACTTGATTTTAGCAGTGGGTAGTAGTCCAGTGGCCTCATTTTCAGCACAATGCACGATTCCTTTACTATGCAGGCTGCAAACCAAAGCAGTATAAACACTTTGAGCTATACATTTTAAACAACAGAGAAAAAAAACTCTGGTTGGAAGTGTTACAACTACAATCCTTATAACCCTGCTGGCTATTACCAGCCCTCTACCTTCTATTCTAGACTCAGTTCTTTCAAGTTTCAGTATTTAAAGGACTTTTCTCTCAGTAACTCCGCTAGAATAGCATTAAAAGCATCACAGTGGTTGAGTTTCCTCTGCATTCTCTGAGAACTACCTAAATAATTTATTTTTCTAAAGCAACAGAGATTACCCAGCTTCAAACAGTTTCAGACGGTCTGCAGGATAAAATTCCAAGAATGCTGTTATAAATGGGCATTGAGGCTATTTTTGTATCCTTGGCCTTTAACCAGGCAAAGGGTAGAACTTACTGTGATACCCGTTTATGGATAACCCACGTCTAAAATTCTGGCCATAATTTTAAGTAGCTTAGTAAGTATGTTGCCACAGAGAAGAAAGGCAGCAAATTTTAATGTCCCCCAGCATTACTATAGGAAGTGGCTTCAGAATAGAAGTGAATTTTGTGGACTTGATTAAAATTTAAAAACATCAGTGGGTCAAAACATGCACTGCATGTTTTCACATGCCATTGCCTTTGATTTTGTTTTGCTGATTAAGCATAACTTCACTCCTGCTATCCTTAGACATAACAGACACATTAGAAAGGGGATTTAGTGTGCCCAGCATGAGGATAACCAGCATTCTGATACTTAAAATAACTTTCAGCCATCTTGCAACTTTATTTGTGTAGCTGCTTGTAATTTCAAGCTTAGAAAATATTTCCAGCATATATTTGCATTTCCGATGGTTTTGATGTCCACATACCTGAACATGCTCTCTTAACACTGCCCTGTATCTTTTAAAATGGCATCTGAAAAAGTCATGCATGAGAACTTTCCAAAGACAGAACTTGGTCAGAAGAGCTGGAAGAATTCCCAGTGAAACTTCTGTGCTCCCAAGCCCAGGATTTGTAAACGCTTTCTCTAAATATAGAGTAGGGTCTGATCGGCAGTTAACTCTTCCGTCTTAATAAAGTCCTGCAGATATTGTGTATTAAATACTGCACGTTAACATCGGATTTGGATACCCCACACTTCGTGTTGGACGAAGCTCCACTTTCCCAAGCCTCAGAGTCTGCAGAATTTCAAGAAAAATTCATAATAAAAGAATTAAGGTATGGGAGCAGGCAGATGTATACTATAAAGTAGATGAAATGAAAATCTTATTTAAATATTTAAGTAATCTGACAGTGCCGTGTATGGCTCAAAACAGCCCCACCATCTATGAGACAAGTGGACTGTACAGCGCTGAAGTGTTATTTTCAAGCTGTGATTTATGATGTTTACAAAGCACCAAGGCCATAAAGCCCACCATCCCTCAAGCAGCTCCCTTTTAAAGCTTCCTTTAAAGCACTTCTAACCAAGCAGAGCAAGCAGCTGGACTGTTTTGTGTTATATTCAGCTGCACACTTCTCTTTGCCCTTGTAGCCAGCGGAGCTGCCTGGCACAGCACTTTGGGCTCCACAGCTTCAGCTGCCCGAGCTGCCCAAGGCATCTGGGACGTCCTGTTTTGAGTGTGACACAGCACCAGGCTGGCTGCAGGAGGCCTGATCCTGCCTGCAACTCAAGCTTCTGGTGCTGTGCTTGTCCCTGCTAGGAGAGAGACGGTGGATGAGGGACCTGATATGAATTTGTGCTGCAGGTTGTTCAGTGAACTCCAGAGAGCTGCAGCTGGGGTGAGCTGTGTCCGAGCAAGGAGAAGGTACAGAAACACCACACAGCAGAGGGAAGAACGAGAAATTACCCAAGATGAGTGAGCTTAACAGAAAGCACATGATTTGGAAAAAAAACCCCATAGTGCTCTAAAAGTAATCCTGGTGCTACAATATTCACTATGTGCATATGAAATGTGCACGGTGCACGACAATCACTGTATATCAAAATTAAACAGAAGTAAGACACAAAAGAGTGATGTTATTACAGATTGATGTAAGGGCTTCTGTGGTTCATTTGTGATAGACATCCACCCAAGGCTCCAAATCCCTACACACAACCTAATCTTAAAGCATTTGGCTTCCAGAGCATCACAATGCCCCCATCTTTTCTGTCTTAAGAGCTGATTCATTTGAAATATCCTGCTTTTCCCCAATATCTAAATTGGATTTCCCCAAAGAACTCCCCCCACACCTTACCTCCTATTAGAAGGTTTCATATTCTGTTTCTTGAAATCTGAACTCCTTTATTTTATAACCTTCCTTATTTTTCCTTTGTATTGTCCCTATTTCCCCTGATTTTCTCCTCAATTCCTGCTCGTTATTTTATTCCTAATCTTTTACAGAGAAATTGCAAGAATGCCACGAAATGGCATAGAGAGGTGTTCTGTATGCAGTGTTTTCAGGTATCACACAGGAAGTTTTCATACTGAGCATGACAATTTTAGAACTATTTGGCTAATCCTGCATTTGCAAGACTATGAAAAGCCTCTGGAACAGCAAGAAAAAAAATCAGAAATAGACACATGAGGCTTGTGGAAACAAAAATAGAACATTTGTTTTTAAAAACTAAAAGGCTATAAAGAAATAAATAGTTTAAAATATAATTCAGAGAAAATAGGCAAGTTAAACTGAGGTTCTGTCTCCTCTCAATTACTTTAAAATCAATTACTTGAAATTATTTTAATTATTCACTTATATTGAAGTATGTTAAATAATATGTTTGAAATCGGTATGCCTATTGATAATTCTTTGGGAAAAAAACCCAAACAAAACACAACTAGAAATTATCTATATAGGTTGATTATTTTAAGAGCAGGTTAATAGCGTCAGCTTTGGATGGAGGCTGCAGCCTCCATCTACACATCCGGAGCCCAGTGACCTCTGCTGGAACTGGGGGATTCCTGGCAGTGCTGCGGCATCATCCTTTGATATTTTTTTCCCTCTCTGATATTTTTTTCTTCATTTTATTTTGGAGAAAATTTACCACTGTAACAGCAGTTCTGGTTTGACATTTCGTGAAAAACTCGATCAGAATCTTTGATGAGGTTTTAAATGAATGTTTAACAAATACAATTTGGGTTCAGTAAAGTGGCATGGTGAGACTATGATATGAGTAGTTTTCCTGAACTGAAGCTGTGCACATAATCACATGCTGTTTTCATCTTCAACAGCTTCCCCTTCACATATGATTATTCCTTCTGTCTCTCACTCACTGCTACAGTAATTGGAAGAGTGGAGGTGCCTGGCATTGCAGGCATTAGATGATCTCTCTGTAGACAGAGCAGAAAAATCATGACAGAGTGCCCTGGGTCAGAAAAGGGACCACAAACAGGAAGAATGAGGAAGGATGCAAAGGAAATCCAATTGCACTGTGCATTGCAAACCTGGGCTCTGCCCCCACGTGAGCTTCTCTAGTAGTGGTTTGTGCCACCAAAGAGAGGTCTCAGGAGCCCCAGGATGAGAGGAACTGCAATCACTGACTCACAGATCACATTCAGGATGCACAGCCCTCTTGAGAATGGCCTTTTCTCGCTTCACGGTCAGAAACACCTTAATGTAGACATTCAGGCAACGTAAACAAATCATTATCTTCCTCCAGTTACACAAACAAGGTTCCTCTGCTGACCAAGTGGTTATGACTCAGTAAATGGATAAAATGATTTCTACTGGACATAATTTAGTGTGATTTGTGAAATCTCTATTATCTCATTTTGAAAAGGTACAGAAGTCTTGTTCAACACCAACAGAAACTATGGCTGATGAACACAGCTGAAATGTAAGTCACTTACAGGTAAGCATGCTAAATTCTACTTACCATCATTAAAGCACCGATACTGCAAAACAACGCACCAAAAACCTCATACAGTTTGGGTCAATTCACGCACCAGCATCAAAAAGAATATGAGTGACACAGGTTTTTTCCCAATACAGCAACCTAATGCTCATTCTCACAGTAAAACCAGTTTTTACTTACCAACAAAAGGACCTAGAGGAGCAGCATGCCACTTACCAGTAGTGCTATGCAACAATTAAACAGGGAGTGATGAATATCACATCCAATCAAAAATGTACTTACAGAAACTGTTACTTAGCCAAAGAATAGAACATGAATGTTTTCAGGAAAGCATTTTCTCTAAGGAAAGCAATAATGATTTTACTCTAAGTATCTTCTAAAAATTTTTATCAGAATACTAAAAATGATTCCATGCAAGTCACTTGACAGTCTGATTCAGCAGTGACTGAAAACAAAACTCTACAGTGTCTTGAACCATTAGAAATGAAAATGGGAACATTTCTTTCTTTTGAGCTCCAGCCCAATTCTCTCCAGTTGTAGACCCGATAGAACAAGCTGGCAAGGGAGTTCCACAGCCCAAAGCAGGACTGCATACAGAGCACTGATCTTCCATGCCCACGGGAGTGCAGCAGCCCACTGTTCCCAGAGACATGTAGTAATAAAAACAAGATTGAGAACAACTGGAAAATGGCATTGTTCTCATTTGTAACATCACTTCAAGCTGTAAAGGGTATCTGCCAACCTTCTGTGTGTGTTGAATGCTTCCTCAAGCAGCTGTTAGGACCATTCCAACACGATTGTTCCTTCCCATCTTGGATGGCCAAACACTGTCACCAGTTACTTAATGTTTGAGTGTTTACTCTCCTGGGGACGCTTATATCCCCTAAACACACAGGCATCCACCCCATTAAACCGGGGATCCTGGCACAGGAGACTCATCGAGAGGCCGATTCTACCACACAAATGAGAAGTTGGGATTTTTTTCAACTGCCTATCCAGGGATTCTCAGCATTTCACTGTGCAGATCCGCCCCAGCATCCAGGTTCTGCAGCATGTATCAGACCCTGTGTACGATCATGGTGTCTCTCCATGTTCACAGAATGGGACTGATGCTTTCTGAAAACCTTGGACTCACTGCACACCTTGACTGTACAGTTAAGGCTGTAAAGGTACATCTGACAGTTCTGGAGTTTGGGATTCATGGCAATCTGGTCAGAATTATTTCCCCTGTGCAAATAAAGAAAATCCCCAAATGCTACTTGAAATTTACCATGAAGGATGGGAAAAAAAGTCCAAAACAACTGAAACCAACCAAATAAACAAACAGAAAACCCAACACACCAACCCAAACTGGGATGTTTTCAGGGGAACGCCAGAGAAATTGCAACCCTCCTTACAACCTTCAGGCTACAGTCACAGACCGGATCCAACTCTCCAGGCTCACCCATAAACCTGTTTTCTCACTAATTTCTAACAGCTATGCCAAATTAAGCAGGAATTTTACAGCCTGGTTAACCATGCAGCCCTTATTCCATTCTGTTCCTTGTGCCGAATGAAACAACTGCACTTGGGGAAAAGAGCTGCTGGTGAGTCATCAAGGACTGCATTTTAACAGGTACCAGGGGAATGGAGGGAAGGAAAAGATTTCTTAGGCAACTTTTACTCTGCAACTTGCTCCCACATTTGATCATTTCAATTCTAATATTTTTTTTAAAAAAGAAAAATTAGAATTTTTAAAATACATGGTTTGTTACTTTGAATTTAAACTTCTGAACCAATTGATGAAGGGACCATATAGGAGATGCTGGGAAGCAGGAAGCACCCAAGGGCATGCTTCTCCTCTAGAGTACATACAACTAGAATGCCTCAATTTTATCTGTATATGTTATTTTAATAACCAGGATATTTCCAATTCAACAAGTAGTATACAGGAAGACACAGAAAAGTGATAGCATTTGAAAATTATCTGTGCACATACTTATTTGAACTATCTTCATTTACTCTCCATCAGTGCCAAAATCGTCTTCATCCTGCTGAAAACTGGACTTGTCCAGCTCTTGAACATGTGCATTGTAAGCTTCTGGAAAAAAAAAATCCAAAAGAAGAAACACCCCAACCCCTCAAAACTAACAAAACCAGACCCTCAGACCCAGACTCCACAGTTTCCCTGCAGTTATAGCAATTATACCTCAGTATAAGAAAGGATAAATATAAGAAGTTTTGGTAGCCTGACACAGAGTCAAATGTTCCTTTCACTAAACAGCATAATGAATAATTTTGCCCCAAATCAACAAAATATTTAAGAATGTACTTTGAATTATTTTCTTGATTACAACCATTTTCTTAAATCTAGATGAATATTGTCATGTCTGCTAGGAGTTGTTGAAGTTACTTCACTTTCTTTGAATTTACTGCTGTACTTGACTTTTCAATGCAATTTGGACCATGAGAGATGTCTTCTATTTTAACAGAATCTGAATCATTATCAATGAACCAGTCAAGTCAGAAAATGCTGGCTCCTTTATTTCCTCCATCATTGTAATTTCCATCTCATAGGAAGGATTCAGGTAAAAACAAGAGCTATTTCTGTAATACAAGGTTATATACTACTACAAGAACAACCACCAGTTTACAGTTTTTAATGCCTAGATAACTTTCAAAACTGTACGTCTGCATATTCAGCGAGAAAAAGGATCATAGAGAGATCAACTAAGTAACAATTAACA
The DNA here is from genome assembly GCA_013398855.1 of Mohoua ochrocephala. Classification (NCBI taxonomy): domain Eukaryota; kingdom Metazoa; phylum Chordata; class Aves; order Passeriformes; family Acanthizidae; genus Mohoua; species Mohoua ochrocephala. The sequence continues at coordinate 174,116 of VZTA01019637.1, forward strand.
AAACAAAAAAAAAAAAGTTGTCACTTAAAAAAGCTGTCACTGTCCACAGGAACCATGTCTAGTCACGTTTTCAGTCAGTCAGTCAGCTAGCTGAGGGTCATGTCATTACTTAGTTTCTGTAGAAAAAACACAAGCACAAAAATAGTATCAAAAAGCAACATACCTATTTTTATTTTAAAGTACATATTATGAAACATAATCATTACAACAGCATATAAATAAGGCTTTCAATATCTTTAGAAGAATAATATTAAAGTTTTAGGCATGCTTCTCTAACTTTTAAAGAAGTGCCTCTTTCTCTGAGCAGTGTGTAAAAGCCAGCGTTTTTTCTGCAGTATCCTGTTGATACAAAATACAGCTATTCTTTTCAACGTATATCACAACTATGATACAATTACCTTTTGTTAAACATTTTTGCAGAGCAATAAATATTAAAATGTATACATATCAACATCAGGATTTTAACAAAGGTCTAAGCAAAAAAACTGAACACAAATTAAATCAGTGATGCGGACTTCTTCCAGACAAGAATAACCAAAGACAATAATAACCAAGTATTTTATGACAGAATAAATGTTTTTTTTCAACTTAGTAAGTAACTAAATAATTATTTTAAACACCCAACTTTTTTCATCAGGGGAAAGATGCAATGAATCCATGTGCTGTGGGTTGAAGTCAATCAGCAGTGACCATTAAAAGGCACAGAACCTAGCTCCACGTAGCTGTGTCTGGCATTTCTAACACAACACTCGGTAGAAGCTCTGCTTTCCAAAGACCATTTGGATGCTCTGTGAAAGACGTGTGGGGTGGGTTTGGGTTTTTTGTTTTGTTTGCTTGTGGGTAACTTGTTTAGTGGTTTGGGGTGGTTTTTTCCCCAAGGATGGAGGTGGTACTTAAACAGAACTGCTAGGCAGCAATGAAGAGATTAATTAGTATTCCACAATTCTTCTGACAGACAGCAAATCCTTTCCTTCCTCTCCTATTTTTGAACGACAATTTGTGTAACTGGCATCAGACACTGCAGTGAGGTTTGCACAAAGGACTCAAAGTGACGCAAAGCCCTGAGTGGAGTGCACAAGCTGGTCAACAGCAAGATTATTAAGATAGGTCTGCTTTTAGCAACTGCCCACAAGTAGACACTGTAGTTGTCTTCTCAAGCCCACACTGATTTAAAGCAAGATCGTTGGAAGTGATTATTTCAGCCATTAATACTTCCTTAGCATAAGAGGGGATAACCTCACCCCCCAAAAAACTTCCATGAGGACTTAAAGTGGTTTAAGAGAACCTTACTGGTCTGTATTTCCACCTTTTCTCTGCTACTTTTAACTACTCACATAAACAACTGAATTTTCATTGACTTGTAGGATAACCAGAGCCTGTAAAATTCATTAGGTGGATTAGTTTAGAATATTAATAGATGTGTATTCAAATTTGCCTGATAAACAAAGTTTGTTGCAAGGTAAGAAAGTTCTTATAGTCAGAAGTTTGCATTGCAAAAGCATTATGAGTAGTATACTGTTACCATAAAACCTTTTTTAAGAAACAATTTTGTAAATTGTATTTTAAAAAAGATTATTTGCATAAAAAGGTGTTGGGGCAAAACTTCAAATGTGTTGGAAAAACTAAATATTTTACTTAATTATTCCATTGAATTACATTTATTTCCATATAGATTCTAGAATTCACAGGTCTTATAATGGATTTTAATCAGAGAACCTTGTATAGAAAAGACTATTTCAGAAATCCAGTCAGCTTGTTAGAGACAAAAGGCAAGCAATACAACAGGACTTTAGAAAGGATTTTTTTTATTAAGAGGCAATGATTTCCTTAAGTGAAAACTCACAGAAGTTTTCACTAGAAAGATTATTTCCTACAGCTAAAATTTAACAAAAAAAGTTAATATTCTCACATCTTAAAAAAAAATCCACAGCTATTTCAAAGGTAGAGAGAATTGCATCTCTTTTCACATGCACAATTTAACACTTCAATTGAAAGCAAAATACAAGCCTCCAAATTACTGCAAAGCTTGTCAGTCAGTCCAGTGCAAAGTCAGGCAGTGGTAAAATCACTTACATGGGCAAGCCCTTTTGACAGGAAATCTTTCCTTTTAGGTACCACTTCATTTAAACTTCAGAAACCAACTAAAGGACAAATGAACAAGTAATTCTGTCTATCCTGAAAAGAGATAGATGCCAAGACAACCTGCTAAGAGACTTGGAATCAGAAACTTGGTGTACAGAAAAAAGTAGGGATAAATCATTTTTCTAATTTTGGATGCATGTTGTATTTACACTTCTACAGGAAAAAGTACACAAGGCAGACCTGGTATTGTATTACACTTCACCTCACAGTTATTCCTGTAGGGACTCAGAGGCTGGCCTTCTACTGCTGAAAGCAAAAGTCACATTAAAAACAAAAAAAACTTTGTACAGAGATAAGAGCATGGGTACAAGTTACTTAAAATTGCATTCGCCAGAGCTGCTGATTAAAAAAAAAAAAAGTTTCAATTTAGTTGTAGCTAAAAAAAAATGTGTGCAGAAAAAAGAATGCCCAGAAAACCAACTTTTTAAAACAAAAGTTGTGTATAAAAACTAAGGCCATGTTTAGTATCTGCTGCTTATCAAAAAAGCAACATGGAGGTCCTTAGGAGAAAAGGAGAAAAAGAACACTTTGGGCAAGAGCTTTTTTTGGTCTTTACAACTCTGGGGTCACAAAGAACATCTATACAAAGAAAGGTACAAGGAGTGAAGCTTAGAGGGGAAAATACTGATGCAAAGACAGTCATGTGGTATTTCCTGAATTAGTTAAATCAAAACTTCATGTCCCCTAGGAAGATAGTATGGTACTGGAAATATCTGGAAGCTATAGTAATATTTGAGTTATTTTGTAGAAAACAGGGCTTAGCCTTTTCTCCCCCAAGTATATTCTCCTTTGGCAATAGTCCTAATGCTGAAAAAAATAAAAATAATTTAAAAATGTGATGGAATTCAATATAACTTGAAGCAAAGCAATGTTTTAAAAGAACACTTGAATTTCGGTCCCTGAAGGCAGTAAAATATAAAACCTCCCTAGGAGTTTAGCCAGCTTTCACAGGCCATAAAGCATCAAACAATAAGTTCTCAAACTCATTATCTTAAGCATGTATCTCAATTCCTTCACCACAGGTTCTGCTGTATTTTCTCCACGATCACATATTCCAGCTACACCTGATTTCTGAGAACACAAGTGATCCAAATATCTCAAACCCTCATTTTCACCTGACAACCTTACCTGTCCCCCTCTCCCCCCATTCTTTTTTTATTTACCCCTTCACTCCTCTGCCCTTCAAGGGCTCAACTCTTCACCTTTATCCAATGCCACTGAGGGCATGTGATTGTAATGAAAAAAAGACACACGCAAGCTTATGTCTGTTTCATTGTTTATTTTCGCATACTCTTTTCATTGTCAACTGATTCTCTCACATACAAAAATGATATTTCTATGAACACCCAGATTCATTTTTATCAACTGGTTCATGTTTTTTTCAAGAATTATAAAAACTGATTTTTGCTGAAATAAAGTGCATGTGTGCATATAGAAGCATACACACCCCCATACATATGTACGTATGTGTATACACACAGATGTATCAAAAATTCTGTTTCAATTTGCTAGCTAGGAATAGATTTAAAGTTTATCACTATACGCTTGTACCTAACTTCAAAATCTTTGCCTCTCACTGTTTCAGGTAGGTGGACTTCAGGGCAAGTAAGAGCTGGGGCTGGGTGGGGGTACTCACCTGCTCAGTAAGTTCTCTGGCGCTTGTTGGGCTCCTCGGAGGGCGAGTCTGCCAGCCTCACCTTGAGCCTCACGCCGTTGACGATCTTGCCGTGCAGCGCAGTTATGGCCTCGCTGGCACTCGCTCTGTCCGCAAACTTGGCGTAGCCCACATTTTTTCCAGCGACAAGGTAGACATTTATCAATTGTCCAAAACGACTGGGAGGGGGGAAAAAAAAGGTCATTTACAGATTTTCCTGCTCCAACTTGCATATTCCCTTCTCTTGGATTATGGGCAGAAATACCAACGAACACCAAAAGCTCACAGATGATGTGAACCACAAACATCAGAGATTTCTCTCATATTTAAAAGAATATGTAAAGCTAATCAATACTACAGTCCCCAAACACTAAGTGGCACTCAAAACACCCCACAAAAACAAAACAAGAAAAAAACCCAAACCAAAAGTAAGACATACGTGCCCAAGCCCAGCAGATAATTTAGAAGCTAAACCTGCATCTCACTTAAATGAATTTGCTCAGTTGTGATTCATCTTTGAAAAGGTCTCACTGAAATGACTCAGGAAACAAGCACTACAGCTTCAGGGAAAAATACAGATTTCCAAGTACTCAGGAGATTCCTAGACAGATCCTTAAATATTTTTAAATAGTCTGCTTGCTTCTTACTGAAGTTATACTGAAGTGTCAAGACTCAGGTGCAGAGCCTTCTCCTCCTCCAGCATCAGATTAAGAAAATCCACTACACTGAATAGGTACAATTTTAAATTTCACACAAAATGTTTCACACAAAATGTTTTCTTGTTCTGGTGCTTTGAAAATATTTTGGCTTTCCAAAGATTTATTGCAAATTCAAGCCATTAGAAAAAGGAAATGTCTCTTTATTCAAGAGTATACTCCAATAAATAATATAAAATACTGGAGAACTGCTAACTACAGATTTTTTTTAAGATGGCAAAAATTGTCTCAAGTCATTGCTCCACATAGGGAGATAGAAAAAACAGTTGAAATACTGTTAGTAGGATGCAAACCATTATAATGTATCAGAAACAAAACAAAGCCCTACACTTGCTCCCTCTAGCTTACTGTGCATATTTATCAAAACAGTTAAATACCTTACAAAAATATGTAAAAGAAAATGCAAAATAAATTAGGAAATACTAATTGGAAGTACAACATTTTTTGGTTAAAAATCAACATTAGAAGACTAGACATTTTACTTCAGATTAAGTTAATTGATAGTAAAGCTGCTATACTGATGACACTGCATCTATGCTTCAACATGAATCACATTACATGCATCTTTCAAAAAGCAACTGTTACCCACTGTTCGCTCACGACTTACTGGTCACCCTGTACTGCCCTTTCTGAAAAGAGTTTTAAGGCCCTCTTTTTTATTTTCAATATTTAGTTTAAATATTTCATAGGGTTTTTTTTCCTTTTTGTTAGGGAACCCTTATTTGTAAATGGAGTCTTACCAGAACACATCCTCCAGTACATTTACAGGTAAAGGATGGGGATGAAAAAGTATGAAAAGCCTTTCCTTCACAGAAGTGTCAGGTGGAACTTTTTTTTTGGGTGGTGGAAGTATGGCATCTGTTTGGGGCTGAAGCAACTGTGGGCCAGAAGTTCCTCCAAACGCTTGCTGAAACAGGGAAAAAAATGCAAGTGTAAGTTAACTGGTGGAGGGGGCAGAGGAAGTAATTTTACCTTTCTTAACAATTTTTGTTCCATCACAGGATATAAATAGGCCCTGTGAGTGCTAATCTTCCTTACTTTATTTACTTTGGTTATTCCATTAGATTGGACAATAAATTCAAGTAAGGTCAGACACCTTTTCAGGGAATAAAAATGCACCAACCAACCAGAGGTGCATCTTAAAAATGCAGCATGTAAAACAGTTGACAGAAGCAAGTGAGCAGCGTTCTTTATTGGCACATGTGAAGTTTCTTCCAACAATTCAAAAGAACACCAGCACCCCCCGTGGTGTGAACTTACGGGAGGGGTCCTGAACTGCTGAACGAGCGCGCTGTTGCTGCGCAGCGCTGACGACACCTGGGCTGTCACCAGCTGCGTTGCCATCTTCCTGATGAGGCTGCAAGCAGAAGTAATGATGGACTACTTTAAATAAAGAGCTAAGTTATGGTAATCTTAAATTTAGCAAGAGAAAGTAAGTTTTAATACAGATCAGAGTATCTCTAGAAATCTGTTATGTCATGTGCATAATGAAAACCAAGACAGGCTTTCGTGACAGCCTACAGAGAGATCTGAAAGCCTGCATGCTAGCTGCAACACACTGGAAACATTCATTCATTCATTACTACTTATAGATACACAAAACTACTCTTTGGGCTTTATAACACTCTAAGGGAAAAAAAGATTAAATTGTGTCTACAAGAGTCCACTATATTTTGTGAGAGATGCCTAAAAAGCAAAAGGGACAGAAAAATTTCATCTCTTTCAGTAAAGAGCACAGAGATTCAGTTCAGAAATCAAAATATTATCATAGAAAGTTTACTTCCAGCTCTCATTTTCCAGTGATTTTTCTTTGTTCCATTGCAGAGCAAGAAAAAGCAATTGCTCTGTTGGCATAGATACACAGCCTGTGTTGTTAGGCCATGTAGGAATTATTGAAGAATGAAGGTTACAATGAACATTGGTTTTAGTTCAGATCAGGCACGCACTTCTGAAGTGAATCTCTCCACTGTCCCTCCTTACTGTCTTCATATCCCAGAACAGGTTTGACATGAACTAGACTCCTTTAGGATGAAACTAAGGCACAACACTCACTGCAGGAGAGTGCCTAAGCTGCTCCAACTTGTATTGGGCATTCAAATCACAAGAAGAAGTTAGAGATGGTCAAATACCTGAGAATTCCCCATACTGTACCGGTATCAGATCCTCAGCACCTGAAAGTTTTACTCTATATATGTGCTTCACAAGGCTACTACTTGCACTACTGCAAACACAGCTAAGAGATGAAGCACATAAATCTGGCTCCAATTCAAAAATCTCATCAAACATACATTCCAGCCTTGTTACATGTCACAGACATATTGACAGATTATTGCCAAATCCAAGATTTTTCCATAGTATCTTAATAATATGTGGTTTAATCTTTTCTTTATCAAAGACTACCAACTTTCAAAAGGCTTATTCTAAACCATTCAAAAAAATAAAAACCCCAAACCAAAGAGTTTCAGAAAATACTATCTGCAAGTATGGCACAAGCTCACACTGATACTGACGTTACGTCTTCCTTTAAAAATGTGTTTATTTTATATTTTACTCTCCAGAACACAACTTACAACTTGGTAAGTTGTACTTACTCCGAGCTATCATTCCCATCTTCTAGGAAAATGACAGTTAGTCGATTTCCAGGAGGATACTCAAACCCGTGCAGCTTGTACTTGGCATAGATAGCTGAGGCAGCAGTGCTGTACTGAATCACGGCGTACCCTGCAAACACAGCGCGCACGGCGTCAGTGGGAGAGGGGTACACCCTCAGAACAAAACACACTCGTACAAACAATGTATTTAAGCTGCACACCAGTCGTGGATGACACAAAATTCTTAAGTCTTTTTAGCACACATCGTTATTACTTCATCAGTTATATTTGTGAAGGAAGCTTCAGTGAAGTTAACTCGTGACAGATGAGCTGTATTTATGCTAACTTGAAAAGCTGGCAGTAAAACCACACAAGTGAAAATATGTCTTCCTCACTACTCCAGACTTAGTAACAAAAGGATACATAATTTTATTAAAAAATGTAATTAAATTATCCCATCAACAGTGAATTTTGACTTTTCATTTTACTCACGTCAACTTCTACACACACACACATTTCAGAATGAAAATTCGAAAGATCTGTTTAGAGAACATTTTACTTTAATGTCTACTAATTTCTGAAACTTTTTCTTCATTTATTCTGCCTCAAACTATTAATTTGACCAAAACCCACTTATGACTCTGATTCTACTCTTCTTGAATTTTTATTATCTGAAAGTAAAGCTATAATCCCTTAAGGGCTACCTGTAAACAGGGGTTCAAACAAAACTGAATTTTTGCGTTTATGCAGTGACAGCAGCAACCACAGCTTGTTTCCAACAAGTGTACTGTATTGTGCAATACAAATTAACTGAAGTACCATTACAAGGGATTCCCTTCAGAGGAAAAAGACAACAACCTTTTGTACTTTTACTTACCACTGTTGGTATGAGGGTCTCGTTGAACATCACAATATTCCAATCCTGGAACTAAATCGAAGAGGGCGAACAGCTGCTCTTGGATAAAGGGGAGACGTGATACCACCGACAGGCGTTTGGAGACCGGTTCTTGAATTCTGGCCTCAGTTTTTTCAAAACTACAAAATTCTGGCTGCATACCTCAAGAATCAACAAAATAATTTGAGTCATCACACCTGCATGCCTTCATTTCACACATATGTTGCAATCAACTTTTAAAAGTAATCCAAGTAATCCAATCAATTATATACAATTATATTATATATAAAGGTCATGTGTTGATTTCACCAGTGCAGGTCACAAAACAACTGGCCAACCAGAGCAAAGCAAGCCATAAAAACAGAGAGATGAAATGCCTGGCCAGTTTCTAACTTCAATATCCAATCTACTATCTAAGTGTTGACCTAAGCTTCCATCAGCTTCCCTTCCTCCAAACCACATTCTTACTTAGTGACCGTACTGGAGCCTACAAATCATTTTTAGGGTAAAAAGCTGTGACTTACAGAACGGAAGCGTATTTCCTCTGAGATCTTGCCTCATGTTATTACTGTAATAATCGTGTTCAAAAGACTCGGATGATTTATTTTTAGGTTCAGCCAAAATGGCCCTGTAGCCTGAAAGAAACAACCACACACATAACAACACCTCAGCACATCTCAAGTTATCTGACCAGACCCATACTCTCAAGTTCCATATTTAGAAATATATTATTCAGAAAACCCAGTAAGTGCAGGCTTCAGAGGAATAACTAAACTGTAACTCTTGCAGTCTGCCATAATAACTCTGTGAAAGTTAACAGCTTCGAAATAGTTACTCTTACTCACAAGTTAAGCATAACAGAGGCTAATTGCCATGAGAGTGACTGAGCACCTGCACAGCTTGCCCAGAACGCCTATGGAGTCTCCATGCATGG
>VZTA01019638.1:0-28427 GCA_013398855.1 Mohoua ochrocephala
CGCCGCGGGGCAGCCCGGGGGGCGGTGAGGCCTTTCCCCCGCGCGGCAGCGCCAGCAACTCCCCACAGCCCTGTGGCCAAACAAAGCCGGGGACAGCTGTGCCCAGAGTTAACATCCGATACAGACAGCGGAGAATGTAGCACACAGCGTGCTGCTGCAGTCAGCGGAGCAGCATAGATAGGTACTAAATGCTGTTCAGACTGAAGGTTCGTTGTGCACCTGTGTTCTCATTTACCCGCTGGGTTAAATATCAGTCAAATACATGATCAACTGTTCTAAAGCTTTATTGAGTAAAACGTTCCCATTACTTTCATATTTTTGTGGGCTGTCACAGAACTGCTGGACACAGCCTTACCTCGGCAATGGAGCCACGGTTGCTGGAGAAAACAGCCCTGGAGCACAGCACCTCCGAGAGCTGCGGTTTCACTCGCCTCAGAATTTGCATATGAAAATCTCTGAATTGAAAGGTGACTGAGAAATGCAGTTTTTCTCAAGCCTTTTTGTTTGTAGTGCGGTCTTACCCTGGCCACCAACTAAGAATGCTCCCGAGTTTGAATTTGGGTTTTTTTTTAGTTTTGCTGTCCATTCTACACTAATTAAAAAAACAAAAACCAACAAAACAGATCCAAAACCCCCAAACAAACAAACCAAACAAACAATTTGAACAACAAAGAAACAAAAGCAACAAAAACCCGAAAAACCCCAAGCCGACCAACCAACCAATGGACCAACCAAAAAAAACCCCAAAAACTAAACAAACAGACAAAACCAACAACAACAACAACAAAACCCCCCACACCAACCCAAAAACAAACAAACAACAAAACCCACCACCAAAGTATGATCCTTTAGTAAAATATGAATATATTTCTGGTCATTTTTGAAGATAAATAATAGGAAAGTACTTAAGCATATGTAATCTGTATCTCAACTTCTTCAGCCCATACTACTCACAACTTCTTGTTGTATTATCTACCATAGCTGCCTTCAGAAATACACTGTTTATTTAGTGTAAATTCTCTCTCAAATATAGGTATTTTTTCAGATGAATAAGTGAAGCGTCCATCTCCATGTGAACTTCAGCTCTATAAAGATTTGAGTACTGTGTTTAGCCTGGAAAATATTCTATTCATTTTAACTAATATCTTTAGCCTTGAGATGCTTCCAAAGTAGTTTGGAACCTTAGAGAAGTGAAGAAAAAAACCCATTAGTAATTAAATAATTGCTGCTTAGTGATTATGCCATTAAATCATTTAGTTATTACAGTTTAGTAGTTAAACAATTACTAAATTGTGCCCTTCTGCCAAAGAAGGAAGAAAAAAGAGAGAAGAAAATATTCTTAGTATTTGGCAGAAAATGGAGCAAAAGGATGGGAACCAGAGAGTGGAACTTAAGTCTAAGCGGTAGTCCATTTACTTGAAACACGTGTTTTCAACTACTAATCTACCTACTGAGAAATCATTGCAGGTGCTTGTGTCCCTTCTAAAGCAAGATAAACACAAAGAGAATATTAACATTACAAGGTAAAACATTGAAAAATTCTGAAATAACAAAACCAAGATCAACTCTGCAGATTTCTGTAATTAAATTTGTGCATTCCAATGGTGCACAATTGCATACTGTGTGTTCTGCAAAGCCCTGTCTAAATCCTTGGACAAATTGGTTTGAGTGTCATGTTTTCACACCATCCCACAAAGGCGTGGGAGCAAACCAGAGTTCATCAAGTGAGAATTAATAAGCGTTCGTAACTCTAAAACACAAATTAATAAAGGATAGTAAATAGTCCCCATAATTACAAAAAAAATACTCGGAAAACGGCGAACTTATAAGAAAAAAGCTTAGCAGAAGCTGACAGAACAATTGTATTTCATGCAGTTGGGCAGCATGCATGCACTGTTGACTACAGCAGTACAGCTCAGCTTGAAAGTTAACTAGTCTGAATTACTTCATCTGTTATTACAGTCTACTGGCCTGGGACTCGCTTGCTAAAGAGACATTCCTTCGCCTCTAGAGAGGTATTGACAGCAATCTCTCATCACTTTCTGGGTTTTGTCTTAAAAAGCACAATCTGTGCCAGAGAAATTGATTGATTGCTGTATCTCTCAATGGTCCAAACTGCTTCTATTCCTTGTTGCAGGTTAAAAAAACTGGGGGAAGCACTACTAAACTACGGTGACAAATACACCTAATGATGATTCTTTGATTATTATTTTTATTTTAAACTCTACTAAACTCCGTGTTGTGTCTGGTCACTATTTGAATGTGAGCTGGGAATCAGAGGGCAATTGTCTAGTCCTGATTTTGTGTGTCAGTAAAAAACCTGTAGCAGAGTGGGGAGGTCCTGCTCATTAGCACTGAAGTTTGGGTTTGTTTAATATTGTTTGTTATTCTTTGAGGCACTAGACACAGACAGCAAGTACCAACCCGCATGACATTGCAACTGTAGCTGCTGCCAAAGCTTCATTAGAAATGTTGAGATGGGAAGACTGTAACTATGAATGCACAAACAGATACTAAATGAACATCTGCAACACAAACGCTATTCAACACATGTATGGTTTACTCATATATTCCATAAGGTACACTTGTAAAATTGATTGCATTTAGTCTGCTGTGGCTTGTTCTTCCAGTATCGTACCTTCAGGAATTTGGCACAAGTATAAACACTAAGGGGTGATCTAATCTGTTTATAACATTATTTTGTAATGCTTGTTAGGTACATGTAGCATGTTTATAGTGTCCTTTTTGAGACAATGTGAAAAGTCTCAAGTATGCAACCCTGAAAAAAACATAGGCTTCCAGTCTTTAAAAGTATGCTTCTGTAAGTGAAGAAAAAACCCCAACCCAAACCATAATTTGCCTTTTTAAACACTTCCAACATATCGTTATGTAGAATAATAATAAAAAATTAGCGTCTAGGAGAGCCGGTGTCTCATCAGCATGGATGTATTTCTCCTGTCAACATTACCCTAACTCACCAGATGAAAACACAGTCTAAACTGCTTGAAGTTACAAGAAATGTTTGAATTGGGTGAGCTGTATCAGAGTGAAAATGGCTACAGAGCCATCACTAGTACGAGTCCAATTTGTTCATTTGGAAGCAAAAGAAAAATATTTCTTAAAAATTTTTTTTCCCAGCAGTTTTTCATGGTAACTTCAGGTTAAAAGAAGTTCAGTAGATTAACATAAAGAAATAAGACTTGAGGTAATTTAGTTTTTATTTAAGAAATTGATCTTGGAAAAATTATACTATGTACATCCATTTATTGCAACTGCTCACCCAGTTCTCAGAGCAGAGACACAGGGCATACACCTTGTCTGTTGGATTTTTATCGTTCCCATTTGAAGAAATTCAATCCAAAATTTCTACTGCTGTGTGTAATCCACATAGTAAAGGAAATCCAAGCAAACAGCTATTTGGTTTAGCCTCTGCATCCACTCTATTCAGTTAAGAAATTCAGTAGTGAAGAACATTGTTCCACTGGGTTGATGCCAGACTTTGTTATATTGGCAGAAGCTTTAAATAGCTTGAAAGGTGACATAACACCAACTCAACAAATGACCTGGAGACCCCTGCTGAAAAATTACACTACTGGGTAAAGTTTACAGTCACATTTACTGCTTTAAAAAAAAAGTGAGTAGTATGTATCTATTGGAGCAGTTGTCTTATTGACAGCAATTGTCATACTGACAACAGCTCTACTGCAAGAAGCCTACTGCTAGATTGGTTTCCCTCTCTCACAAGCCTTGTCAGAGAAAGAAAGAGATGTTATTTTACCAAGATACTTTAGTTCATTAAAATATGGTGAACAGATATTCAACAGCACGTGCCCTTGTTAACAGGAAGTGAAAATTTATTCTATGATGCTTCCTTTTGTTGTGATTTGTAAAAATTAATTACCTCATGCAAAATATTAACCATTGCTCATATAGGATCTCACAAGCAAACCACATTCTTTTGAGCAGACAAAAAGAGGATAGTTCGGGAATGGGAAGGGAAGGGAAGGAAAAAGACAACTCCAAAAGAGTGAGTTAAAACTTATAGAAGTACAATGTTCCAATGCAGCTTTTAAACTATTGCAGATAGTACTGGAAGTGATAAATGATACTTCTACTTTGAAATCATAAAATAACGCACGTTGCCTCTCAATGAGTTGCTATTGGGAAGATTTTTAAAATACCTGAAGAATAAAGATAGAAACACATTACTAAGCTTCTAAGCAGAATTTTCTCATCATCCAAAACCCCCAAACTTGTAATAGGCAGTAAAGAAAGAAAATCTGTTAAATGTAATATTCCTTTAGCACAATATTGTTCAAAATTTCTGCTGAGGTATCAGCAACTCTGGACCGATCACTTTAAGGAGAAAGTGACACACTGTCAGATTGTTAATTTTTTTTATATTCTTTGAAATTAATCATGTGTTTGCTTAGCAGTTTCTGTTCAGAAAACTAGAACTGAAACTAATTTCTTGGCATTATCATCACGTCTTAAAACTTGTCCATGAATTCGGAGAAAATCCGTGCCAATAACTCGTTTTTATTTATCAGATTGGCTGCCAAACTGAAAGGAAAGAAAATATCAGGATAACAAAACAGAGAACAACTGTCTTATCCAGTAGCCAATCAGTTACAGTCCATAAGGGAAAACATCTTATTTTTCATAGGCTCAACACTTCCCACAGGTCTGATCTAACCAGAGTTTTGCAGGGTATTTGGGGTGCTCTTCTCTGATTTAGCTATTCCACTTTAAGAATGTTAAATGTCTGTCTGAACAGGGATTAAAAGTCTAGGATGCCCCACCTCCCCAGTTCGTGTTTTACATATCAGACTTGAGTCTTTCTGACTCCGTGAACACTTACATGAAACAAAACAAGGAGATTTGTTCCAAAATCCCTACTAAAAATCTCCTCAAACAGGCACAGGTCTTCTCTGTCTAGTGCCTTCTCCCAAATGAATGCATTAGTGTCTGGACTTTTCGATGAAAGGTGGCATCACTTCCAGTTTCCTTTTCTTGCTTATGAATCTAGCCTGTCGTGTCCTGGGGTTTTGCATTCACACTGTTTTATGAAGTTTAGGAACCAGCAAAAGAAAGTATTGCCCTCTTAAATATTCTGCTTATTTCATGTGACTACTGTATCATTGCCTTTCTTTGAACAGTTTTTTTTGCCAGGTTGTACTGAGAACATGAAATAGAAGATAAACATTTTTTCAGTTTTAGAAAGTTCTCCCATAGCAATGAATGATAACTTTAAAATAGTAGAGTTATATATTTTTAAAAACCTTATTAAAAAAAAAAGTGGTGTTTTGTTTGGGAGTTTTTGTCATAAGTTTTGTGATCCACTGACTGCTATTTATAAAGCTGTCCAACAGGCCTCATATCTACACAGCTATTTCCTTTTTGCCTCAGTATTCAGCAGTCAACTTGTCTATCTTTACTTCGGAGTCCCTTCTGTTGGGCATATAGTGTTCTTAAGAGAAGTTTTTGTGCTCTTCAAGAAAAGCTACAAAACAAAGTTGTGAGCAGCAACTCTAAACCAGAGTTGATTTTATCAGGGCTCTCCATCATCTCCAGATTCTTGAATATTTGGTCCTTGACTAAAATTTAGCCAGTTTATAGTTCCCTTGCCAAATTACAAAGCAGAATGCATGCATCCTTCCTGGACTACATGTGTCTGACAGCCTGGAGTGGTTTGTACTTCAATCAAAATGCAAAATGCATCTGAATGTCATGGTGATGCATGCCTGATGGGTGTCAGTATTGACTCAGCTCTGAAGCAGACAAGGCAGTCATTTGCTGGGGAATATCTCAGGTGTTCTAAACAGCTTGATTGAAAATCATACATGTCATGTAGAAGCATGGAGAAAGAGTCAAAAATTCATGTAACGAATGTAATTTCTTACTTATTCCTGTACCTTTGAATAGTAGAATTAGCATGATACTAAATTTGGTAGGATTGTCTACAAGAAATTTTTTTTTTAAATGTCATTTCTAAAAGATTAAACTTTCATTTGGCTTCTTAGAGGCATTTGGCCCAGTTTACTAAGGAAAGGAGATTTATGCAATCATAGCACACATGCCCTGTTAATGGGTTTTGAGCACATAGGCTGATTTGAGACAAATTTGATAAAAGAGTAGATACTCCTTTAAAGTAATTCAGAACTTCAAATTTTTGTAAACGAAAATACCCAGGATGAGACTTAGAATGAAGAGATGCTCATTCTCTCCGGGAGAGGTCTGAGAAATGCTGCAGCTGTGGCTTCCATCAGTTCGCAGGCAAGAGCCAAGTTTCATTTGTTGTGATTCTCACAGACCTGAGTTCAGAAAGGGAAAGCACCGTTATATCCCAGTAACTCCCGAGCTCTGAGGGCGTGGATGGCACATGAGCAATCAGAGTCTGAGTTGGCTCCCAAACAACAGCTAAAGTCCAAATGACACTCTGAGTGTCATTCTATCACCTCTAAGATTTCTTAGCTGTTTTTCACAAACAGAACTATTTTGCTGAATATCTGTGTATTACTTTTCTGAGTCCTACGAGTATTCTTAAAACAATAATAGTCTTAAGTCTCAAACTAGAACTTACAGCTCTTTTTGTGCAGCATATGGAAGAAGGAAAGAAGACAATGTCTGTGCTAACCTCACTTCAAGTTCAGTATCTTTGCTCTGTTTCCTGTATCTCAACACTCCATAGTGCTCTATTTCCGGTCAATACACCCTATTATTATCCCTGTTTCCAGGGTTGCATAAGTGCTTAAAATTAGTAAAAATGTCCTTTAATTTCTCAGTTCCAATTCTGTGTCTGGCTGGCCAATGTAACTTTTCAGCCCAGCTAAAGTAAAGGTAATGGTTGTGTGTGGTAGACTCACATAATGGGCTGGTAGCGATAGAGGCCAACACGTCATCAGAGCCTGTAGCAATCAAAGATTGTAGAGCTAAATCTTCAACAGTAGAGTTATAGGAGAACAAAGTTTGACAGACACATGTTTGGTCTCTGAGTGAGGATTCATGGAGAGAAACTGGGATTTCATGTGACATCGCAACTGATAGCATTGCATAGGCACTGGCTGAAAATTCTTGTGACTGAGTACAACAGAAATGCCATTCTGGTGTTAAAACAGCTAAAGATTAACTTCGCATTGTATGAACAAGCAGCATTAAATCACAGCAATGCAATGGCAATAAAATCCATCCTGACAAAAAAATACAGGTGAACAGAAGCTGCACAGAATTCTTCAAGGGATCCTGATCATAACATTCTGCATCCCACAGATTTCCAACAAATGTTTTTTATATGCCTGCAGCAGACATTTGCAGGGTGATTTCCTTAATTATGCTACTATATTAGTACAAATCTGTGTGCAGTAAAAGATATTTTTTCTAGACCTTAAATATCTAGCAGCACACTGAAGCCCTAAACAATTTGCGGTTTGCAGATAATTTCGTTGTCACAAACAAAAGATGCCAGACTAGTAGTTTTCTCCAGTGTCCCACTTCTAGGATATGGGTTCCTTGGGAAGCATTAACAATGAATCAGTCAACTGCTCTGCTTCTGTTTAGACAGGTGGAGTACAGGTATTAAACTTCTACAACAAACAATGTGAATTGACAGAATTTTAAAAAACTGTATTTTGTCATGTTTTCTAAACTGCTGTAAACACTGTACATATCCTTTACTGTAAGCCAGAATTTCCCACCAGGTCTCCCAGTCCCCAGAATCAGTGTTTTAAAAGGCCTTGTACCAGTCAGGGAAAACCAGCTCATCACTTCGGTAGTTCAAGAAAGGTTAATATTTTACTTTTCAGGAAAGAGAAGTATGAGATCTCAAGAAGAATATCAAGAAGAAGGAGTATATATGAAGCAATGATCCTTAGCCTTCCGTTCAGAGCTGTTATTCTAGAGAAGACTCAGTGGCATTGATAGAAAGTTAATTTTTAAATAAAATAATCTTTTTGGAAGTTAACCAGGTGGAATTCACTTACAGATTTAACATCACACCTTGCTTCTATCGATATATGCTGTGTGGACTAAAGCTGCAACTTTCAGACAAAATGCCAATACCCTGACAAAATAGATAAAAAAATGCACCTGTGAAAAATTGGGCATTGAACTGTCTCTAGTGGCTTAGACTACAGGACTGCTCTTGTTGTTCAGTAGCAAAGTGCTCACTTGGGAAACTTGTGTTATTATTTTAGAGCAGTTTTTCAGATGAGTTTTCTATTTCAACAGCTAATTGAAAACGATTGGCAGGAGCAGCCACATTCATTCACATTGTTAACCGCCTAATGATCTATAATGGGGGAAGAGATACTGTTTTCGTGGAATCATATAGTCGTCTAATTCTTCTAAGGTACTTTCAATTTGATATTATTTTGGAGAGGAATGAAATGTACCCACATGATAAACTTATCATTTTAAACATCAACCTCCAGATATTCTTGTGTCCATTAACACAACATAGCTTCCTCATCGTACAGAAATACAATATTGTGCTGATTTGCATAAAAATTATTTAATTTTACTAATTTCTATTGTAGCTTATTAAAATAAAATGTTTTTAAGTTAGAAAGGTTTCTGCAGTGTCTTTACCCAGATATTTATTGTTTAGGTTCCATTTCTTATGAATTTTAGAAAATACCAAGAAAAGGAATACAGATACCATAAATTAAAATCCTGTCTGAAGAGGAGTTAAACAACTAAATTAAGCAGCTATAAATTAGGCAGGTGCAGAATAGCAATAATTGTGATGACATCAGTTTTAAGTTATGCTTTTCTTCTATGATCTATCCCACACAGATATAGGACACAGCATCTTCAGAATTTTTTCACAGCAAAAAACCACCCCCAATTTATTTGATGCTCTTTCTGCCTAACTACTTTTTTTCTTTTCATCAGTCATTAAGAAGTCAATCATCCAAATGCAGCATATTGCAACTTAATTCCATTTCCTAATTCCCAGTAATTGATATCAGTGCTAAGAACACCCTGCACCTGATTTCCATGTTTTATGAAAAGCCAGATCTTAATTAGACTTCGTGCTCACCATTTGAAAAATACATTAATTCATTCACCGTTTTCAAGGAAACCACCTCTCCAATGCAAATATTATGCTTGACTTCTGATTACTCTTGTTGGACTTTTTTATAAGGTATAGTGAGAAAGCAGACATTATGAGAATTTTAAGGAATAGTCTGAAGTAAGTCTTCTTTTTGACTAGTGGAAGGGTTAGGTGCTATCCTGGCTGTCACCTGGACACAATCTCAACATGAGGCTGAAGTGAGGTGGAAGGGCTTCAGTTAATGAGGAAAAAAAGCATTAAAAAATGCCTTTGATTTGCTTTGTATTTGCAGTAGTCAAGATCCAGAAGAATGAGAGCTGGCGAGATGGCCGAATAAATGGAAACTTGGGCACAGCAGACAGCCTGGTCTGTGGTAGAGCCTCACAGAAATGAGACAAGACCCATGAGAGATGAAAATCAGCTTTTGCATCAGCCGACCCAGGCGGACTGCTGTGACTTACGGTGCCATGAAGGCAGTAGGAACCAGTGACTGACAGTGGCCTGATCTTTGTCTCTGGTGGCCCTGAGAACATTTGGCAGCAGAAAAGAAGGTGGGTAGTTTATTGGTGTTTTGGCAGAACTCTTGCTTTTACTACATGAGATGAACCATGTATTTCACTTCACTCCAGCAACTCAGAAATAACGTCATTTCATATTCTTCTTGGCCACTATATAATAAATTTTAGTTATTCATAATGCAGCCTATGTCTATGGTTGCTGCAATTTCTCTGTTGTATGAGTAACCCTATTGGTCTCACCAGATGTTCTATACAGGAAATCTGACTTTGTCATGATTTTCCTCTTCCCACAACTGATTTAACATTGGCAGAGAACTCGAAGTACTTTGCAAGCTCGTCTCTGTATATCTTCCTATGAGTAGTGAATGTTTTGGGCTGCTGTTCTGTTTTTATGTCTTGCTTATATCAAAATCCAACACTGATTTGCTACATTTTTTAAATGGCCAATAAAACTTTAATTTCAACCATTGCAAATATACTGCCAACCTAGAATTAGCTCTTTTGGTGGGAAAAACTTACCTTAGGAGCCGTAAAACACTTGTCTTTCTTTTTCCATATATCACCTTGTAAACAAAAACCTGTGTTTTTCTCACACCATAGATTTCTCTTACAAAAAGCACCAATACCAAGTGAATAATCTAGGAGGCTTTCCACCCCCAAGTTCTTGCACTGACTACCAGATACTGTAATAATCTCCATTCAGTGGGTTAACACGTGAAGCAAAGGTCTCACGACATGATTCTCAGTGTTAGACCGTAGTGTTTTGTACTATTCCATTTCAAACAACAGTATTTCTGTATATGCCTTTGTCTGAATCTGACCTTTCTCAAAGAATATTAGAAGAATTCATTTAAAATGTGAGCAAAAACCAAAATAACCTGAGGGTCATTATAATCTGCAAGAAATATATCCCATACAATAAAAAATTAAATTATAAACTTACTGTATGTTGAATACCAACCAGATCATCAATTTTAGGGTGTAATCAAACTGATCATTTTGTACTAGTGTATCTTTGAATAATATGCGGGCTTACTGTCTTAAAAGAAGATGGACCAAGCCTTTTTTCACCAATGTTCACATATAATAATCTGAAAAACCTGTGTTGAGGCCTTGAGAATAACTCTTGCAAACCTATGACTGCTTTAGGAATTCAATTCCATCTGTATGCTCTACGAAGGTCTCTTTCCTACAGGTACATCATATATTTTACAATACTGAAGAGGATAACAAGGCAGCATGCAACAGGGGCACATTGCTAATAATCCCATTCCCATTAAATATTTAGAATTCTGTCATATTTCATAATTGGCACATAGAAGTAACAAATTAGAACAACTGCATGCTGATGAAAATGACTAGTTAAGTATTAAAAGCTGTGAGAGGAAGCCATTGCTTGAGAACAAAATCCTCAAAGGGAGAAAAAAGATGCAGTTACAATAATTTCTAAATGTTTTTTCCCCTTGACTTTTTGTTTTCCTGTTGCAGTACTGGGGCAAGAACAGAAATTTCTGGATATTCTGGTCATGTCTGTAATATAAAAAGGAGTAATTTGATCTCTCTCATCTATAAAATTGAAATATTACAGCTTATATAGGCTCGGGGCAGTTCTCCTGAGAAATGGAAAACCTTAGTTTGGAGTGATGCCCCTTAAGTTTTGCACTGAGTCAGACCCTGACACAAATCATAGCAGCTCTAATGCTGTTCCAGTTGAAGCAATGGGTACAAGTCTTTGGCTCTGTAGCTGTTACCACATCATGAGATTGGAACTATTAATGAAAAATTGGAAAGTACGAGCAGGGAGAGCTGCAGCCTCAGCGGGTTCCAACAAAGAAAGTATTTGAGCTTCCCTCAGCTCTCAGACAGTTTTTAAAGGTTTAGCCAGAGACCCTGACAAGCAGTACAGAGCTACAAAGCTACATCCACTGTTTGGCAGCACCTGCGTGGGAGAAGGGCAGCAGGGCCTCAAACGCAGCAAAGCCAGGGATTTCTGCTTCCTGTAACCCACCCAGATTTGTGTTTGCTCTGTGCAGTCAGATCAGAGCAAAGCAGATGGGCTGGGCTCCACAAGTACTGAGTAATACTGGTTATAGCTTTGGATGACAAAACATTGTCTGTTTTTCTTTTAGGAGCGCATAGATAGAGAAGCACCCACAATTTCACATTATAGATGCTTTCTAGTCATCTTTACATTTAAAGATCAGTCTTCAGTAATCCTGTTTGAACTATTTCCTTAGAAAGTAGTTACACCAAAGATCTGTCATAGTCCATCGATGCCTTTGTAGGGGTCTACAAATTACATGAAAGTAAAACATCTCCAAATATAGTAGTTGGATATTCTAAAAGTTTAGGAATATTCTAGCACTTACATTTTAAATCTTATTACAGAAAATGTGTATTTCCAAAGGACAACACAATTTTTATTACCAGATAGCCAATGGATTTCGCACTATATTAACAAGTTGTTATTAACAGCTTGGACAATTAACAAGATTATTCTATTCTTTGACTTCAGACTTCAGCCTTCTTCAGACTGGAATACCAGTATTTTAGGATTAGCATTTTGTATCTGAGCATTAGCAATAGAACTACAACCAGTTAAGATCCTTTAAATTAAATCACAAATCGTACCCAACATTAAGTTGATATGGTGCAGCACAGAGCAGTCTACAGGGAGTGACTTACTCCAGACTGTTCATAACACATGGTTTTATCGTAAGCTTCCTTAGTCTGCATATGTAGGTGGTGTGGATTTCCTGAAATTTTGATGTACGCATTAAGAGTTTGATTTAGAGTAATTTTCAAAATGTTTACTTGCTTTGCTTTATATGAAAGGAAACATTTTGAAATTTAAGAATTGCTGAATTAGGCTCTAAATCTCTTACGCTCTTAATCAAAAATGCTGATAGTCTTAGTCGCTCATGTCATGTAAAATACCTATTAGATGATGATCCTCAGGGACAACCCAAGACACCCTCTCCTTAGCAATATGTTAATGTCCCACCAGCTCTTGAGTAGGGTGAGAATTTCAAATATGGACTCTGGTCATTTGTTCTATTGGTTAATCTGGTTATGCCTGCGAATGGCATCAGATAGATCAAATATAATGACAAAAGATTTATAAATGCTTGTGTAACATAGAAAAAAGGCTTCCTGAGAGACAGGGAATCTCTGGGCCAGCATAGGCAAAGCTCCAATAACATGGCCAAGAAACTGCCAATTAGTTGTGGTTGTTAATCAGCTGTATGACATTAGTTGTTGGTGCTAAAACCAGAACCTTTGCTATAAAAATGTAGATAAGAAACAAGAATGCATCACTGAGCCTTTTTTTAAAGTAGGTATTTCAAAATATCTGCAAGATGTTATATCTTTCTTTATCACCTGCTCAATGCAAGAAAGAAATTGAGTGTTTCATGCTGGGATTTATAATCTCTGTGGACTGTACCATGGTATCAAAGATTAAGTCAGCTACCATCTGCTTCATTTTATGCAAAATGGATGTGGCCCTTGAACTTCTGGCAATTTTCTAATTCAATCCTCCACGCAGATTTCTAACACTCCTGCTTTACAGGATATCCTATTACTTATCTCAGACAGTAAATTTTACTAATCGTGGTCAACTATTTTTTGACCTTGTAGACTGTGAGAGAGTGGCAGGGCAGAAAGGCTTCTACTCTGGTTTTTCATAAAAGCCCTAAAAGAATGTTCTGAAACAGTATGTATATGTACACTTTTCACTATAATGAACCAAATTCATTCTTTACCACAAGATTTTTTCAAGTGTCACAGGAGTGCTTGATTACTAGGTTTTACTCTTTTAAATTGGTTTTTTTTTTTTTGAATACACAAATCCTGTTAAAATTCAAGACTAAAGGCTGAGAAAGATGATAATTCAAGAAGCCTCATGCAAACAAATATTTTAGCAAACTCATGTCATTGCAGTAAACATTTTGATTTTGAAGAAAACTTGGAGAATTTGAGATCTTTTTCAGGGTATCATTCAACTTCAATAACATAAAAATATAATTTTTCTGAATTGTCAGTACCTCTTACAAATATTTGTTCAGTGGTTAGATTTCTTACATTTATCTTCAAGACAGCATTTTATTACATGAGACTGAGGTAATACTTTGTAGTTACTATTAGAAAGAAACTTGTCGTATTTCTATCTTCAAAGATTCCAGATGTGGTGGAATGGCTGTGACTCTGTTCAGAATGCGCTGCAAATTAACACTGTGTTTGTTACATTTCAATGTGTGAAAAATGCTACTGACATTTGACTTCATTTTAAAAATTCACTTGTGCTTAGTTTTGCATTTATTAAAAATGAAACATGGACTATTTTCCCAAAAGTCACACCCCGATCTGCCTGTAAAATATTTTCTTTTTTTAATTTTAAAATATTGGAACAGGAAGCATAACTCAAAAAATCCGTAATTGTTTTCAAAGTATGTTTTTAAATTTTACTATTTATTATTAGGAAAGATAGAAATCAAGAATAGCAAGCATACAAAGGTGAAATTAATTCACCTTTTGAACTCTCAATGTACACGTATTTAGAATTCGATCCTGGTAGCCCTAAACAGTTTATCAAATCCAGGGACCCATTCATATTCAGATAAAGGCTGTGATAGCAGGGATTTCTTATCTTCAAAGGAGGAGAGAATTCAGAATGTCAATAGAACGAAAACCTCCATACTCCTGATAAGAACTGTAGCACTTTCCTTTGAAGACTGACACTATGAAGGATTCCTGTTCGGAGAAGCCCGAGTGATATCGTTAAGTAATAATTTCTGGACTTAGATGTCACACACTGCAAAATGCAAACATTTTGATGAGAGAGCATGCTAGAAGTTGGAACTTACAGGAACTGCAATGAGTACAGTAGCAGACTGAACTAGAGCAGTAGCATCCTGGAAGTGGCAGTCTAAACAGAGCTCCCATGGTTACCAGCATTTTCCATTTGTTGTCATTTCACTCTCATCAGAGAGACATTTATGTCACAGTGACTACTGATAAAGGAGTCTGCAGCACGCCTGCAATAGTGACTCCAGGTTTGAAGGACTGATGGCTTTTCAGAGACATTCCTAGTTTAGCTCCTGATGATGGATTTTGGCATGATGCCAAGACTTTAATTTTGCAGTGTATTAAATAAAAAACCCAACCAAATAAAAAGAGCAAAGTATTAGCTATAGTACAGATAATATGTATCTTGTCTATGCAATTTTTTTGGCAGAATGTTTGCTTTTCAGACTATTATCTTGACCAAAACCAGAAATTCTAAGGTCAGGTAGGTCCAGGTGCATATTTACTATCACATCTCTCAAAAGCTGTTAGTCTATTGTCCCTTTGTTAAATGTTAAGTCAAGAAGTCTGTAAATGCTATGGGGCATGGAATATGTGTCAATTGTCTTCAGGACACGAAAGAGATTGTGTGCTTCCTGTGTGCTACCTGGTAGATTCTGGAGCTGAAAAGGGTGCAATGGAAAGCATTTGGGAAGTTTTGAAGGAGACCGTATAATTTTCCTCGAATGTTATTTTCATGCTTTCTCATTCACTTCCAAATTGTGCAGTTTTGACCTTTAAATTTTTCCCCAACTTCCTTCCAAGAAACGTTTGAGCCCACAGGACAATTTTGAAGATGTTTGTCTTCAGAAGTTACTAACTGAACTTACTTTGAAGGGGAACAAGGCTGGCAAACACAACAGAGAAGTTATTTTTCCCCTATAATGATTTATCCTTTGATGCATAGACAGATGGTCATGATCTCGTCCTCCTCCACCCATGGATTTTTCTAAAATGACACCCAAGTTTTTCTTGGCAGCAGTTAGAAAGTCTGGCAAACACTCACTTCAGCTCCAATTATATTGACCACATTAATGCAGAAGATCAGCAAATGAAATGTTCCATATTCATTTGGAAGAGATGAACTAGAATTTGCAATGAAATAAAATAAACATGAATTAGAAACAAATGCCAGCTACTTACCTCCACCCTTATATCTAGGGATTTCCTGTGGCATGGGTTTTTTTGCAGAATGAATGCTTCTTAAGGCAGTAGCACTTAATAGAATTAGATTTCTGAGAATGTCTTCGTGGACAGAATAAAACCACTTGCTCTGACTGTTTTAAGGAATATTAGAGAATAACACTTTCCTTCCCATCTCCAGGGACACCAGCTCTTCAGATGAATGTTATCTCTAGATTTAATATCAAAGCTTTTCACACTTCTCTGTGCTTGTCACAAACTCTCTGGGGCATGGGAAAAGCAACCAGGAATGTGACTAATTCCCACTCGAAGGCTTCTAGCTAAATACTTTCTTCAAGGCAGTACCTACCATCCAAGATATATTTCCTCAGCAAGGGAAAAATGAGGAAATCTTGCTGGCAATTCTTTTTCCACACAGTTACAAGTTGACTTCTTGCTGGTACTGTGTGCTGTGACAACTGCACGTTAGCTCCTGCCTGCTGGTAACTGCTGGGCAGGTTGGTACTTCTCTGCCGGTATATGGGCCATCACAAATAGCTTTACCTGTGGCAGCTAAATAACAAGGACAAGGTATATCTTAAGACAGTTGTTTTGTAGTTATTTATTCACCTGTAATCATGACTGAAGGGTTACCACATCTCTTTAGAAGAGACGGTAGGTAGATCTGTTTAACATCTGCTATACACATGTATATATATTTATGTAAATATAAAGAAATCCCGTTTATAAAAATCCTATTTTTGGTCTACAAAACTTTAAATACCAACAAGTACATCAGTGAAGATGTCTTGTGATGATAATTTGTTATTCCACCCAGACCATCTGATGGTCTGAGTCTGATTCGTTGGCATGAATAGTATCAAATTAATTGTACTCAAGGTGTTCAGAGTTTCAAACTACCTAAAATAAATTTCTAATTCTTAAATACTAAGTTATCAAAGCCTTCTGATCATTCTACTTAGCAGGGAAACTCTTGTGCTTGTGTAACTATGTTTGTAACAATTGGACCTGGGCAACTGTATACTAATTCCCAGCGTTTTATTTACACACACTAAAGCAAGGGTTTATGAATCAAATCTCTTCTTTCAGGTCTCTGAATATTTTAAGGAACTGTCCAGTATTGAATCACAGACAACAGGATTTGAAATGACATCTTAAATCTCAAGCACGTCCAGGCCTACTTTTTCATCAATTCTTATCTTTGCCATAAATCACACCCTCCTCTGCTGTAAATATTCATTACACAGCTGCAGCTCCTCCTTTAAGCTTGCTAGCACAGCTGGAGCTGGAGCGTGCAGACCAGATGGCCAGTCACACCCCTACTTCCTATTGTCTGCAAAACACAAGAACTATTGCCAATAATCTCTGCTTCTGGCCCATATCTTGTGTGTTTTAACTAACACCGCCGTTCTTCCCTCAGTTAAAAACTGGCCTGTATCACACATTCAACACCATCATACTTCCTTGAGGGCTTTTTCTGCTATTTTATTAGCATCCTCAACTAATTTGTCTTCCTTTTTTTTTCATTAGAAAAGTTTACTTTTAGAACACAGGCTTTTTCACCTGTTCTAGCCATATTGTGCAATGGAATTCTATTGTGCGTTAACTCCAATATTTGTCTATTTCAGCAAAAGAGCAAAAAAAAGAAAACAGCTTTTTTTTTTGCTCCACACTTGACACATCATTTCCACAATAACATATACATAATGATATATTATATATATATAAAGAGCAAATTCATGAGGAGTTAGAGAAAGCACCAGACTTACAGTAGGAAACGGGTTTGACAGTTCCTCTACAGCAGTTTGTAGAAGTGTGGCCATCAGCTTGAGTCAAGTGTCAGGACTCCTTGAGGAGAGTAGTGGCAACAGCAGCTTGTGAAACAAATGGATGAAAAAGCTTCCTATACTGGAAAGATAACAAATGAGATCATTTTTCTGATGGCATAGGGAAGCTGGGTCTTGGTATATTAATGCCTCAGTAACGTTATACTGAAAGGGCTGGCTAAATACATACTCAGTTTTTCTTAAGGCTTTAATGTTTGAAATAGACAATACTTACCATTAGTTCCAATGATATACAAACAATATTTAAAATTACTAATGAATTTTTTGTTTGTTTGGGTGTTGGAGTTTTTTGTGCAGATTTGTGGGGTTTTTTTAAAAATTACTATCATCTGAAAGGAATTTGAAAAGCATAATTAAAATAAGCCCAAAACCAATCTGCTCACCTTGGGAAGTATAACATCAAATTCTGTAGTTTTATTCATCAACCTTTTTAAGTGAGCCATTTTGTTGGCAAACTTTTTGTTAAACAAGTGCACTCCTCCAAGCCAGTACAGCTGAGGCCTCTCTACAAATATGTTTAACTCCATGTGTGCAAGTTTAATTGCTAATAATCTAATCACATTTTATGAGTCCAGCCTTTCTGCTGTACCTGTTGTTCCATTTTCACAAGTATAAACCCAGTCCCCTAGTCATTTTAAAGTATCAATCATTTTCAAGTGCAACTGTTCTTAACCCCTGTGCTCAGCAGTTCTTTCTTTTTGAACTGGTCCATTTGAAGGGAAGCCAAACATTTCTCTATGGGTAGCTTTTGAAAGGGGGGGAAATATTCCAACACATTTGAATGGCACTTAATCTCTAACAATTAGGGGGAGAAAACAGAGTCTAAAGAAGCTGAATTTTAAACCGTTTATTTGGAACACAGAAAGGCAAAGAATGTTTTCAACCAAAATAGTCATGATCTTTCTCATTCTTTAAAATTACCCTTTCATAAACCAGTAATGCCTACAAACTCTGTGCAGCAAACAGCAGATAGTGCTTGTCCTCAGAATATTTGATAGAGTAAACCCACTTCTAATTCCAAAGAGAATCTTCTCAGCAACATCTCTCTCCTGTGAAATTCCTGCAGCTTTCTGGACTTGCTTGAGTTAGCAACTCCTGCTAGTTAAAGACCAGAGGGGAGGATGTGCCAGTGGGGAGAGATGCTGGCAGACAATCCTGCCAGTGCAAGGCAGCTCCCTCTGTCACCTCTGCTGCTCACTGTGGAACAGAGAGGGAGAGATGCAGTCTCTCATTTAGGGCAAATCTAGGATGGTAACATGTAGTTAGCCCAGTTCTTGTAAGACTCTTCCTCAAACACAACCAAGTCAGGATGAAGCACTAATGTGATTTGTTTGATTTTTGGTTTCTCATTTTCACCGTTAGGTTTTAACAGCTCTAACAGCTTCATTCTCTCAGCGGTCATGAGGCCTTGCCCTGTTGAATCAATTACAGTATTCCAAATCATGATGACTGCATTAAGGAAGGTAGTCTAATTACAGAATCATGGAATAGTTGAGGTTACACCTAAGTAGTGGAGTGAGTTAAACTTAACTTGTAGAGTCAAACAGCCCTGCTCGAGGGGGAGCAGCTAGAGCAAGTTGTTCAGGGCCATGTCTCCAACACTGGAGACTTCACGACCACTCTCAACAATCTATTCCAGCATTCAGTCACCCTCAAGGTGTTTTCTTATGTTTAGATGGAATTTAATGTGTTTCAGTTTATGCCTATTTCCTCTTGTCCTGTCAGGAGCACCACTGAGGAGAGTCTGGTCATGCTCTGCTTGAAAAAAGAGGAAAAATATATTCCTGATCCTTTTGAAGTGTAATTGTTTAGTAGCACCCGGAAATCCAATCTACCTCCAAAATTATATGAACATAGGTATGAAGTGATGTGGTAAGCCTTCTGTCAGGATTACGGGAAACATCTTCATGCTCACCATCCTGAGCTCTGTTTAGTAGTGTCTATAGTGTATCAACAGCTCTAAAGAGTTGCATGAAAGACAATGTGAGCCCTGGGAGGAACCTTCTCGTGGCCAGGATAGAGGCACTCCTTAGTGCAAGAACTGCAAGAAATCTTGTTCAATAGGTACATAATTCTTTCCTGTAGCAAATTGCTGCTCGGTGGGGAGGCAAGAGGAATTGGAAGAGTACTACAAATTATCTGCTGTTGTAGTTATGTTTTGGCTATAACAGATGTCAGCAGCCTGGGAAATGCTCTAATCCTTCCTACTTACTGGTAGGACTGGGTTCCCCCCTCACCACCATTCCCAAGGGTGCTGTGGTCACTTTCCCCATTAAGACTGGCAGCTATGGTTGGTGAGCTGTTGCATCCTGTTTCCCTCGTTCTATCCTTGCTGTCAGCCTTGCGTCTGCCCTTTCCTTACTGACTGAGAAGCACAAAACTCAGAAACACAGAAAATCTGTCCCTTTGAACTTGTTACCTGTACTCAGTGAGATGTGATTTTTAAGCTGTAGCTTTATTTTACCATTGTTTGATACAAAGAGAAGGTATGTGTGGAGAAGGCAGGAGAATGTTTACATGCAATTTCCGTTCTCCAGTTTTGTTATTGCTCCAAAACAGCCTTTGGATATATTTCACTGTACTTTAAGATACCCAGGATCATTCTCCTCCTTTTGTAACATTTGGTGAGTCATTGATGAACTTTCTGATATATGGTGCCCCAAATGCTCATAAGCTTTTGAAGACCCTTCATAAGTGATAAATTGTCTTATAGCTGCCTCCAGAATGTGACAGACTCAATTTACTTGATTTCTCTTGCTTTTGTGTCTGTGGATGTCTTTAGGAAGCTCATTAAACTAGAGCTATATCTAAATCTATAGTAAAGAGATTATACTCAAATAAATACTTGAGACATCTGTTGAAAACAAATATCAGTTTAATGAATAATATTTTTAACAATTATTTTATGTCTTTTTAAATACCTTTTGCTATAGTTAAAATATGTATATGTAGATAAATATGTACTTAAATAATTGACAAGTGCAGCTACATTCTTACGTATAAGTGGTCTGCCACAAACATTTTCATTTAATGATGGAGACTAGACAATTCCAAGAACTCAAAGTCTATCCTGATCACAACACACTATGAAAGAAGATGAGAAAAAAACCCCTAATGTAGAAATATGAGAAGATGACAAGAGTTATCTCTATATACACAAAATAGGGATTATTTTCACATCCTCTCATGCACACCAGAAAAACCTCCTATAGTGCCTAAAGCTTTAAACATATTCAAGTTGTGAATTGTGACAGCCTTCCTGCACACAGGGACAGCTGTTGTGTCCAGCAGTGGCTGAAAGCAGAGGGAGTCCTGTCCACATCAAATGGAAATACCTGCTGGAAATACTAACTGTGTACTAATAGTAAATGTGCTCCAGTGCAAACTTGGTAACTGCAGTCAGAGCCACGAGGGCCGTCAGTGCAGCTCTAGAGACCATTCATGAAACGCTTTCTGGTGCTGAGACAGTTAGGCCTTGTGCTTCTTGAGGCTTCTCACCGCACAGGAAAATACTCTGTTGTGATTATTATAGAAACGTACGCAGTCAGTAGTACTGTATCCAGTGTAGTGTGACTTTCTGTACGGATTATTAGAAAGATGCAAAAACCCGCTGGAAGTAATGTTTCTGAGATAATCATAGTCTTGCTGAATGTGGGTTGAAATTACAAATTCTTCTGAAACTGGTGCCTCTAGAAGCAATTGACAGATGGGTAACCTTAAATAAAGTGGGCAACAGTGGGAGCCACTTTGTCAGTTCTTGAAGAGCTAACAGATATCATTAAGAAAATTAAATCCTACAATACAGGAAATATGTCTCTGAATGCATTGCTTCAAAATTGGAAAATATTTTTGCTCAGTGCCTCATCTGTTTCATGTCAAACTTCATTGACTTTGTAAAATGTGTTCAGCCTTGTGAATTGTTCCGTGATGAAATTTGTATACAATATTTATTCCGTTATACTGATAAAAGTTCAGTGAGTGGGATCTTCTGTTCTGCAGAATGAAACTCTAACATTATGGTGATTCTTAATGTAGTATCTCTAAAGATACAGCTCCTTTTAATCTTCACGGAATACATACATCATGCCCATAGGAATAATTCATAAAAATAAATCACATTGACACATTCCATGATATCTTGTAAGGCCCTGCAGGATGGCAGTGGCAGCAGCCACTTTTGTTTAGCATGTGTCTATTCCCCCAAAAGCTTTGTGTCCTACTTTTAATTTGGCTTTACATCATGCTAAACAGTCTCTCGAAAGTAGAAAAAACCCTCAAAACAAATTATCTGATTTTTCATTGCTAACCTTTTTAAAGGCTGACTGTAGGTCAGAGACATCAGTCCATCCTCTGTGATGAAGCTCTGTATACCTATAGAAGTTTTTCACGTGCAGTTTCTCTGCTGGTACGAGGTCTTAACAGAAATGTTAAACCAACTAATGTGAAGAATCGCAGGACCAGAAGATCATAGGGCAGTTCACGTTGGAAGGGACCTCAGAAGGTCAATGAATCAAATGGTACATGGGGATGACCAGCTATCCAGATACAGCAGGGCTAAATCAGACCAAAAAAGGTGGCCCTGAGCCAGTCACAAGAGCAGTATCATGAGCACCCTGAGATAAATGTAACAGCTCTGGTATTACCTTGTGTCTTTGCAGTTGAAGTTCCTTATATACCGAAGTATCACTGGTTATCATTCACTGGTAGTCTGAAAAGCAAGGCCACAGGAAACGGTTCTTGTCTCAAAGAATGTTCTTAAAACGTTCTTCTTATCAATCAAAATTAAGCTTCTCCCATGGAAAAAGAAATCTGGGCACCTCTTTTTAACAAATAAAATCTGTCTGGTATTATGTATTCTGTAGTGGAGAGGTGAAAAATATGCTCTGAAAATGTGAAGTGCAACTAAGTAATAACTCATAGTAAAGAGCTAAGTTTTATTTTATTTATAAGCTACAAATGACCAAATAGCTGTAAAATGTACTATGAAAAAAATTTCCTGCTTGTTTGGAGTTGCTCAAGGAACGGCCTTGTCTCACAGACTAAGGAGTAAAACGTTTCTATTTTTAGGTTTATATACCTCATGCTATTTTATCATTTTAGTTTAACCACCATAAATGCAAGATAAACTTACATAGCTGCAGCATAAATGCAAAAATACCTAACAAACACCACCTCTTCCCAGCAAGCAGGTCTCACTCAAAAGATACTCCAATAGTTTCTCTTTTGTTATTTGATTTAAGGAGAGTTTAAAGGCTATATTGATATAGAGTTGCAACATGTTTTACAGTGGTTTTATAGTATCAGGTGGAAGGTGGAGACACAGAAACTGTTTCCTATCCCGTATTCCTATGAATACCTATTTTAAAATGTGATGAGTGAAATTGGGTGAGTGGAATTTCACACAAAAAAAGAAAGTTAAATTCATGATCTCTGCAATAAAAAAAATTAGGAAATCATTGCTTTCACAGGTAATAGAAACTTAGGTATTGTACAGGTGTTAGGAAACGCAGGTCATATGTAAAAATTCTAATGATACGTCTACAGGCAGTAATTTTAAGATATATTTCTCATAAAATTTGAAAAGATATTTAAATAAGTTGTAGGACAGAATCTCTTTAAATATTTGTGTATCAAATAGCAATAGTGAGGGGGGTTTAGATTAACATGATTAGCTTTTTAATATGAAGGTAGTATATCCCTAGTGGTAAACTGTATAAATTATCTAAGTTTTTTCTTGATATAAATCTACCCTATAATCCAAAATTAAAATACAGTCTTATAGGTATGTAGAATGTTACCCAGTTATAGTTTTAAATGTCAAATTACTTAAAATCTTTTTTATTATGTGTTTCATTTGAAGATATTATAGTTTAGTTCTTCTTGGCAAGCCTTTAAGCGAGGTTATTGTCTACTCTTACTTTACATGTGAGGCAACTGAGATAAAGAAAATTAAACTGACCTATATGAAATTGCTTGATTATTGGCTGAGTTGAAAGCCCAGAAAGAAAATCATAGGTCCCCTGAAGAGAAACCTAAAGTTTTGAGATAGTTCTGGAGGGCAAGATTCTGCTGCACGTCTTCTATTTGTGCTGCTGAAATGTTTTCCTTAACATTAGAAATAAGAACATAGATCGTAATATTTAAAACTATGAAGTGGAAGGCAGTATTCAAAGTTATTTATACAACAGTAGCCTTTCAGAAACCTTAAACTGAGTCTGACATTGAAAAAAAAACCTGCAAACTGTACAATAATTCTTGCCTCTCAGAGATAAAAGTATGTTCTGAACTTCAGCTTGGGCTCAGCAACCCCTCAATTTTCAGTTCTGAGCCAGGACCCTGATGGCAATGCAGCTGCTCAGGTCTCTAATAACCATCACTTCAATCACCATCAGCAATGAATGTAAACTTTGGAATTGCCTTGAGCTATATGATTAATTTAAATTTTTTGTGCAGTTTGAAAAAGAGGGGATTAATACAAAACAATGTTAGAAGAAAAATCTCTTGACTTTGAAATAACCATTTTTCTTAGAGAACATAATGAAAAATTTCCACATGTAATGTGAATTATTTTGACAGGCTGTGACATTTCTGCTGGAAATAGTTCTGAAGGGACACTGGATGGGCTATACTTTGGTCCTCCTTTGAAGCCAATAGCTTCATATCCATCGACTTCAATCAGAACAGTATTATGGCAAGTACCTCTTATAACTGCTTTATTCTGGTTTTAGTTTATTGAAGATACGTTTCTGCAGTTGCACTACCAGTTTATCTGTTTGTCTTTCCAATAACTTTTAAATATCTTTTCCAATTTTAATTCAATTTAACAGAGGGTACTTGTCTCCAAGATAGTAAATTGCTACGAGTTTCATGAACATGAGGATCTGGGTAGAAGACCCTGAGCCCTACTCAGGCAAATGCAGAGAGACACTGACCTTTAACCATTCGGCTTGGTCTGCCCAACAACCAAGAGGCAACAGCTTGCACATAGTAGCAAACTAACCATGATACACTCAGCTAATCACAGCCTGTTCCATATTGTAAAACCTCAACTTTACAACTGAAGATAAGGTGATATAGGGAATGTAAAGTGACTGACCAAAAGCTCATATTTCAACTTGGCCCTTACAGCTTTCAATGGCAATATATTTATCCTGTATTTGATGGAGAACAATCACAAGACTTCCCCATCAATACTAGGATCTCCTTTACTGACTTCCAAAGAGTCACCTTCGTGGAGTATATTTACCCCATTGACAGTATTAAAAACTTGATGACCGTTTTGTCATGATCTCTACAAATATGGCTGCTGAGTAGTTAAAATAATTCAATATGAACCAAAGAAATAAATGAAGGATGAGCTCTCGATAGCCACTAAAAACAATAATCAAATGCAACTTCTCGCTTAAGAAATTATGAATTTTCTTTTTGGCAGAACGGGGAATATCTCAGGTACGGGATTACTCTGCTCATGCCTGGTTCTTACATCCTTCCCTGAGTGTCCTGCACTGGCTAATGATTGATCTTTCTCATTAGTCTGGAAATGATGCAATACCGGGAATGGGCACAGAGCCAAACCCATTTCTGCTCTCCAGAATCCCACTGAATAGTCACTACATTGAGAGCATATGAGAGACTAAACTGAAAAGAATAAACGCTATACTGGGCTGTTATTTTGGAAATAGGCTACTGGGATAGGTGGACCTTTGGTCTGAGCAGCATGGCTTTCTCATGTTCCCTGTTCTTATAAGCTGTTGAAACTTTATTTAAGGTTGTATTTCATTCAGAAGCCTGTTTGCCACAAGCCAGCTGCCCAGGACCTGCAGCTATGGTAGAATTATGGCCCTGGAGGTCATAACTACTACTGTATAAGCACAGAACAACTGAAAGCATAAATATGCTGTTTAGAAAGTAAACTGCTCTTCAAAAAATAAACTTAAATCTCAAAAATTCACTTTCTTTGAAGTGTCCTTTAGCTCTAGACTTGAGACCTGTCTAGAACTACCCTCTGCATGGTATAACATTCACATTTTCCTATGTTAATTTCTAGTTTGAGAGCAGACTCCTAACATTTCTGATGGACATAATTTTGAATGGGACGCTGTACTGTTCTGTAGCATCTGGAAACTATGTAGTTGCAATAAGTATCTGAGTGTGACAATGTCAAAATCATGTGAATGCTTAAGACAGCTGCATATGATGAAAGAGGGGTTCAGATGAGATAATGCAAACTAGTTCATCAAAAGGATGGGTACCATTCTTGAAGTCATCTGGCCTTGTGTATTTGCATGTCTGTCATGGAAACTTTTTATGGTCAAAATAGCAATATGCTGTGTACAGTAATCCTATCACATTATTATTTCTGACTCTGGTTTTGGTTGTTTGGGGGTTTTTTTTGCTGAAAAAGAATAACCAAGATAATCAAGTAACTTCAGTAATTGAGACAATTTCCCCAGATTTCCCTATGTTAAGAGCCACATAAGGGCAAATGATGGGGGACAATATATAATTTATGAAGTTTAATCTTAAATGATTCATGTAAAAAGAGCATTAAATGTAGCCAATCAATAGTTTTCTGGGCAGAGCACTTACAATACTGTTTCTTGTTTGTAACAGAAATATTTATGTTAATTACAATGAAATTATAAATATGTATGACAAGGAGACTGCCTACAATGGCACTCCCAAATGAAAATTAATCGGACGTATTCTGCAGATATTGTTGGAAAAAATAATATTGATAATATATGAGGAGGGAAATACTTTAGTATTAACCATTGTTTTTATACAAGAGTCCGCCTACAATGTGGCTGGCTGCAATGGTATTCAAAATTGAACTTCAACTCTGAGCTTTGTTTTTCTTCCAAAAGCCTTAAAAAACTCCATATTATCACTCTACTGATTTAAGAAATTTTTTTTTTTTTTTAGTAGTTTGAAGTGTAGTTCTATATGTGCTTGGTGTAAAGATTTCCTACTATTCTTCGAAGTTGTGATTTTCCTCTGTAAATTTGGTCCTCTCTGTCATCCATTAGTTCCCCAAAGTGCATCATCTGATGGTCCATTAGCTGTGTGAAGGACAGAAACTGTTCCCGTCGGTGCCAAGCAGGGAATTAGTGTTGGGTAGGAATCCCGTGCATGAGGGACCCATCTGGGGCTGGCTGATGAATGGCTGTAGGCAGACTTCAGTTAAATTCTTTCAAGCAATTTTAGAATGTAAAACATTATCTATGGGTTATATGGCTTTTGATTACTTTAAAGCAATTATTTCCTGGCTCCTGTGAAACTTTGGAGATGAGGAAATGTTCAAAAAGTTCTGTGTAAAACAGATGGCTGATTCCACTTCCGGGGGCAGGCAGAATACCAGAATTTTTGTCTGCCGGAAGGGAGCTGCTCAAAGTTACCTTCCCCTGGCTTTGCATCCCTGGGTTCTTTGGTCACTAACAAGGATTGACCTTAACTACTCCTTTCTTCGGTAGATGCACTGAGAGTCTCCTTTTTTTCTCTCCTTTAATTCTTGTTTCCATTACATGCATGAATGTGATCTAATTTTCCTTGGCTGAAATTAGCAAGTAAACTTGTGATTTATTAAGAAAACTCATCCATCCCCATGAACACAGTGTGGTCGTCTGCAAGTGATTTCCCTAGGAAACCAGGCTAAAAGTGGTGATACTCATGTTTTATCCTTTCTGCAAATTAGCTCTGTTCTGACTACCTAGCCACCATGAGAACTTATTAAGTGAGAACTTATTGGTGAAAGATGCTTTGTCCCAATGGCTTTCACCAGTAATGATCATCCTGGGGATCTTTCAAAACTGCTCACATTGAACTGTGTGATGTGATGTGATCATCATAAAAAATGTGTAGTGACGGGCATATAGTTTACATAGGAAACTTAAAACATTGTATTATTTCCTCACTGAAAATAAGTCCCTTTTGTAATCTCAGTTACACGATTCTTTGTTCTAATCTGTATCTTCTGAGCTTATAAATGGCCTTTCTTAAAATGAAGCAGTTCAGAGTGCTGCAGCTGCACAGCTCCTGGACTGTTTTTGCCGGCAGTCTGTCCCTCAGGTAGCGGGCCTTGCTGACCCCCGCACCCCGCACCGGCCGCTCGGTGGGACCGGCTGGCTGCGACACCACGCCGTGGAGCCGGTGCTCACCTCCTAGGAGAGTCGGCATGGCCATGCTGGGAGCTCCTGAACAGAAAGGTTGAGATACGGTGAAAAAAGTAACTTTCTCCAGGGATATCAATCTGCTTTCAATTTAATGAATGCTTTAATTAAACATCTAAACACGTTTCTATTAAGCTTTAGATCATACTGATTTTTTAAGCCGCCTTTAAAGACAATATAATTTAGATTAATTTTATTAAGCTTACGTAAATCTCTCGTGACTACTTACTTCCCTGTAAGTAGCAAAGTACTGTAAAAGCAAGAAAACATTATGTTGCTCTTAGCATAAACTTGTTGATTGTTTTTAGGTAATTTAAGAAATATTGGCTCAAACAAAACGAGTACCCAAGCCAGCTCCTGTGTGAATTTAACGTCATTTATTTATTTAAACTGCTTACTTCTTCACTGGTGGTATTCGGTTTCATTTCTTGAGCTAGGGGAACATGAGAAGCGTTCCAGGCGCACATGGCCACGAGCTGCGCCGCGCTCGTACGGAGCCCTCGTGCTGGTGTGTAACTCCCGCAGGGAGCGGGGAGTGCAGGGCTTGGAGCAGCAGCAGAGAATACGGGAAAGCAGACTTTTCCCCCCTAGACGAGCCATTTCGAGCGCTGGTGCCCCGCCAGCCCCACAGTGGTAGCCAAGCCGGCAGGCGCGGGGCGGCGGGGACGGGACGGGTCAGAACAGGGCAGAACGCGGCGCTGCTCCGAACGCGGCTCCCGCAAGGGCCCGTGGCCGCCGCGGCGTGCCACAGTCGCACCCGGCCTGCCCCCGGCCTGGGCGGGACGGGACGGGGCTGGGCTCCTCGGGATTTCGTAACCGGCCCCGGGGAGGGCTCAGCCGGCCCGCCCCG
>VZTA01019638.1:34397-108664 GCA_013398855.1 Mohoua ochrocephala
GGGAGCCGGCACCGGCGGTGGGCGATAATGCCGGGGCAGAGATGGCTCTGCTGAGGCTCGTCCGGCCCCGCTCGTCAGCCCCATTGTTGCGGGGACAGTGAGTCACTTAATCTCTTGCTAATTCTCCGGACCTCGCCGGCCGCGGCTGTTTATTTGCTTTCGCTTGCCTGGGGGGGACTTAATTCCTGGCGGCGGCCCTTCTGCGGCGTGACCGTGCCTTGCTTGAGCTTGGGGGAGAAGTGGAATGAGGGAGAAGAGGCAGCCTGAGGAAACTTGAAGAGAGTTGGTTAGTTCGGGGAAGCTGCTGCTGCTGCCGACTCCCTCAGCCCGCCCGGCCAAGCGAGGCTCCCCCGGGAGTCTCCACCCCGCCCCAGGGGCGCAGGTACCAGAGGCCTCTCTTTGCCGGGGGCCGGGTTCGCGCCGTGAAGTGCTGCCTGTGCCTCTCTCCCTGTGCCCTAGAAAGGTGATCGGAGGAGCGGAGGAAGATGAATTCCCAGCAGCAGAGGATGGCCGCTATAGGAACTGACAAGGAATTGAGCGACTTGCTGGACTTCAGTGCGGTAGGATATTCTCCGAGGTCTTCTCATGACTTCTCCGTGGTCATGCGAACTGAGGAGCAGGGGCAGCAGCGTGCAGGGCTTGGCTGGGTCTGCCTCAGCCAAGTTGGACACCTGAACTTTGATGTAATGTCTAGACTTCCAGATTTAATACTGTAATACCAGCTGGGTCAATTGGTTTAACTGGTTAAAATCAGGCTGACCCAGTGATGGCATAATCTAATAATTAACGTTGGTTAAGCTGGCGTGTGGCACTGGTACTTTGGCTCCTGTTTTTTTTCCTTTTTCTTATTTAAACAAAAGAAAAATTGTTGTCCGTAACAGAAGTTATTAGTTGATGGTCTTGGCTTAGAAGATGATAGATATTTTCTGTGTGATACTTTTAACATACCAAAAAGGTTCTTGATTTATAAATATAATAGAAAACGACTGCCTCTTAAATGCTGTCTTTATGCAGTGACATTATACTTGCAGA
Organism: Mohoua ochrocephala; assembly: GCA_013398855.1. Lineage (NCBI taxonomy): Eukaryota > Metazoa > Chordata > Aves > Passeriformes > Acanthizidae > Mohoua > Mohoua ochrocephala. The sequence goes on from VZTA01019638.1 coordinate 35,430, forward strand.
TCAGTAAGAAATATAATTTGACTAAAACAATTTAAGACTTATAACTATTTGAAATTGTCATAGTAGTAATAGGTGTCCTTTTAATTTTAAGTCGTGTTGATGTAGAAATGAGGTTTTAGTCCTATTAATAAATTGCGAGGAGTACTTCAGCTTATTGGTTTTGTGTGTCTAAACATGCATCTTGCATTCTGTTTGTTTTCAAGCAGAAAATAGAAAAAAAAATTGTTTCCTGTTAACCTTTTTTCTGTTTGCATTAATAATTCAGCACAGACTTTCAAAGCCAACTAAAACATGTCTTTTTTTTCTTGTTTTGCAGATGTTTTCCCCACCTGTTAATAGTGGAAAAACCAGACCAACTACGCTAGGAAGCAGCCAGTTCAGTGGATCAGGTAGGATGCATCTGAGATACATAATGCTCATCTAACTGGGTCTTGATGTTTCAGCACAGTCTTCATGTTCTCAAAGTATTGTAATCATTCATTTGTGCATATTCTCATAAGATATTCAGATCAGGTAGAGATGGGATGTTTTGATCTTTAGAGCACATTTTGCTAACTTTAACCATGGTTTTCCTCTCTATTTCTTAGACTATTAGTCACAGTACAGTGAAGTGTTGAGCATCTCTAGCCATACTGACATGGAAGTTGTACATTTGTTATATTAAAAATGAATGACTGTGTTGTTTTTGTTTGAGGAAATCAAACCTCCCTGTTCAATCGAAGAGTTGATTGATACATAGCCCCTGTATGAAAGGAGAAAACTTCTGTAAAATGCCAAATAGTTAAATACTCCTGACTCAAGGACATGTTATTTTTAAATGCAGTACTTAAAGAAAACATGAGTTTAATACAGTTTTCTAGTACTGTGTAGCTCTCAAAGATTTGACAAGTAGAATTTTCTCATGTTGAAACTTTATCCATGCATCTGGAAAACAAGTAACTGTGTTTACATGTTGCATGTGTTTTGTGGCTTCAGTGTATCATCACAGAGTCCACCTAATAGCTGTGTCAGAGACCTTTAAGCTAAGACTGTAATAGGAAATAAGTGCAATTTTAAAACAGATGCTTTGTATCATTCCCTGAAGAGAATATTTATTACTTACTGGAAGAGAGAAACCAAAGTAAGTTTTTGATAAAGTAACTTTTTATGTGGGTTCATCTTGTTTGAATACAGCAAAGTGATATTTTTGCTCTTATGGATACAACAAAGTGATGTTTGTGTTTTAGGTAATGAAAATAAATGTTTAGAATGCCAGTAGAGAAGTGAAGTAGTGGCTTGTAGTTCTGGAGTAACATCCTCCGTTTGTCTCTTAGGTTGTCAGAGCTGTTACTTGGAGAGTCCAAATGACACTGCATTTTACTGACACTTGAGAATTTTTGTTTTTAAAACCATCCTAAAACTTCTCCATTGAGTAATTTTTCGAACTTTCTAGAGACTGTCTCTCACATTTAATTTAATGAAAATATGTAGCAAATGTCATTGTTACATACTCAAAGAAGTCTGTTAGGTTTTCTCCTGAAATATATGACTGGCTTTCTCTTCCTCTTTGAAAGTACATCAATTTTAAATTAATGGCAATAGTAAGACAGCAAATCTGTCTTACAATGTGGTTAATATTTAAATTTTTTTTAAATGCAAATATTTAAGAGAATTGTTTCTCGGAAGCTTGTTTTAAAAGACATTCGGCCACCTAAAACCTAACTGTGGGGAGCACAACCTGAGCATCTCATCCCACTTTGTCATTGCTTTTCCTGAATGAGTAGAATAATTTGCTGTTGAATAATAAAGCCTTCATTTTTACTTTAGGTCTTAGAGCACTGCTAAATAATGCGGCATGCCATATTTGTAGGTAATGCTTCCCTTTCTTTCCTTGGATGTCTTAGAAAAAGAGAGAATGCCAGAATAGTTATTTCTTTAAGAGAAACAGTGTGACTCCTCGGTTTTCTTTACCAATATGGTGTATCCTCCCATAAATACCAGTCCTGAGTGGTAACTGTCAAACAAGCTAACACCTCAACTTAGTTCCCCTTGGCACGATAGTAGTATATATGTGTGGATTTTCATTAAAAACATTTCTAGTTGTAGAGATTTACTGGTTAGTGGGATTATATGCCCTAATTCTGGTAAAGTTATGACCTAAGCCTTGACCTAGGGGGATTACTCTGCAGGAGTGAGAGGTGACAAACTTCTTTATTATTAGTTGTGTTCTGAGACAGCGTTAAGTATTGTAGAAAAACTGTGTCAGGATCAGAGATGAAATATGGCATTTAATTTCTGAGTACTTTGATTTAATTGTGATCTTGCTATAATTTCAAGTGTTTTGTAACTTCTAGGACAAACAATACTTGAAAGCTTTTTTTTTTAACAGACTAGAGGTCACTTTTTAAAGAGAAACATGAAAAGAGGAGGTATTTTGTCCTTTGAGCTATCCAGGACTGAAAATCACATTATGCGCAGATTCCTAAACAGTACTTCTTTTTTTCTTTGGATGTTGCTGCCTTTTACAGAGACTTTCAGTGGTTTTGATGGCAATTAGAGAAGTGAAGCTTGCTTTAATATCTTTCCCATTAAGCTCAGTTTTATTTTTGTGATATTTTTACAAGCATTCTAAAGGAAAGTGCTTTCTTTTTCTTAGCTGGAGTAAGAATGTGTTCATTGTTTTTTTTATTATAGAGCCTCCTCTTTCTCATTTAAACTTAAAATAAGCATCTGAAAACACCTCCCCTCCCCCTCCATCCTGTCAGTGATTTGAGATTCAGCCTAATGGCCCCCATTAAGTAGGTGAAGATCAATTGTATGTCTGCATGGCTCTTAAGACTGTATATTTCTGGGAAATCTGATTTAGAAGGAAGGAATGCTCATGATGCTTTTTCCTTGCCACCCCCAGGTCCCTAGTTTAAAAGGACAGATTAGTTGCTGTTAAAGAACGGTTAAGTTTTGTTTGTTTTTCAGGTGTGGCTTTGTGAAGTGTTAGAAATACTGGGATGTATGCTACTAATTCTGATGTAACAAGCTTGATTTGCTGTAATTCTGCAATATTTCTGTTGATTATATTTTAAAAAATATATATGTAGTTGAGTTGCATGACTAAAACAGCTAATGCAACTGATCTGTAATTTGTAAGAAATTGCTGTCATGGATTAACAGATGAACATTGTGTTTTGATTAAAAGAGCTGGGGCAGGCTTGCTTTCTACAGGTCAATCAGTTACGAATGAAAGCTGCAGATAAAATAAGTGAACTAATCTGATATATCATAGTATATTATGACAGTAAGTCGTGTAAGCTGCTGATAAAGTCAAATAACTTGGTCAGACTACTGGTGAAAATAAACATATTGAAAAAGTAACCTGATATGTAAGCCAGTGAGTTAAGCCACAAAATATTCCTTGTCATACCTGTTGTAATGAATTCTTGTTTAAAACAGAACTTGTCATTCTTTTTCTCCTCCAAAACCAACTTATGAAGATAAAGCCATTTCTGTCTTAGAAACTGTAGTAGACGGTGGCAAAGGTCAGAGGTTCGTTCTATTCGGCTTTTTAATCAGGCTTTTTTTCAGATTTTATTTAAAACCAAAATTTTCTGTTGCTACTATGGCTAACAGTAGTGTTTGTGGTTTACAGTGACATTTTGGCTTGTTTTGCTTTTGTCTAAGCCACCAAACATATGCCAATACAAACTTGGATGGTTACTGATTTTGCCCAACACCCTTTATTTATTACAGTAATTCCATTAGCAACCAGTCACAATATGCAGGTGCCTGCCATAGGCAATGATAGTGAAATTTTCCTATGTTTTTTTATAGATTTGATCTCAATCTCAGTTTTTTCTGAAACTGATTGTTTTGTTTTTTTTAAATCTCAGGCTTGGTACCCTAAAATAAATCCCTTTTTCTTTGTCTTTTGAAAAGAAGAGTAAATCCAAGGCAATATTTTTCTCTGTGGCCCACCATTTTCAATTTAGTAGCTTCTTTAGTGTACTAATAGCATTATTTATTATTTTTGCATGTGGCTGTGCACGTGCATCTATGAGGTATCAGTCAAAGAGATGAAGTAAGATAATGTGGATGTAGCAGAAAAGAGGGATAAAAGTTTGAAGTAAGAGGTACCGTTTAAGAGCTAAAAGTTGTCAAAATATGGCACCTCTCTTGCCCACAAGATTTTTCTGAAGTTCATGAAAAATAAGTACGCACATTTGGGTGTGAACAGCTTTGGCCACAAATCTTGTGTGTACCCAGACATTCCTCCTACGTGCAAAAATTCCTGAATGTATCTGTTTAGATATCAGTTTGTATTGGTTTGGTCCCCTTTTATACAAATTCAATATACTGGCTGCCCTTTCCACTTCTCTCTACTAATGTACTGAGTTTGTAAGGGGTGCATTGGATTGGGATAGGCCACTAATTAGTGGCTTGATGCAAAGACCATTTAAGTTGATAGCCTGCCATTAACCTGAGTGTCCCTAAATTAGGGCCATGTGTCTTGAGAATGGACACAATGGCAATTCTTGAGCAGGTCTATTAAGTTACCAAACAGTGTTTCCAAAATTAACAAAACTTGACTTTGTCAATCCTGTAAACTCTTACTTCCTTTTTAATTTTCCATCAGCAGTTCCTTGTAAAAGAAACAAAAAAACCCCCCAAATTAAAAAAAAAAAGAAGTTGGGAGAGTTACCTGGATGGGCAATGGTTTAGATACTCTGTTCATTGATCTATGCAAGTGCTGAAGAGAAAAGGCACTCTTATTGTGTGTTAAATGCTAGAAATCTGGAGCGGCCTGTTAAACATTAGGTGATGCAGCAGTGTAGCTTTTTTATTATTTTTAATATTTTAATATCTAGTTTGTCCTCTAGCTTCATTAAAGGTGAGCCAGCAGACCTCGTAACCTGGTATTTCATCTTTGGTCTGAGGGGTGCTAAATTCTGTCCTCTTCTGAAGAGCCTTGGGAGAGTTGAGGAAGCCTTGTGCTTGAAAGCAGAGGAGTATCCGTGGCTTCTTTGCCTTCTATTTTTTTGTAGGGGAGACCCATGGATTACTCTTCAAATGGGCCAAATGCAAGTGAGATTAAGATTTCAGCCTGGATCCCTCACCTGTTGCATTTAGAAACCTGAAGGGTGAGGCAGAGCCAGTAAATACATGGCTCTGCAGCTTGCCTGTTGGCAGCTCGTCTCACTGTTGCTCTCTCCTTTCCTCCTTCCATTCCTGGCCTTTGGAAAGATAAATTACCAGGCACTCCATGGAAAGTCTTGAAAAGTATAGCATATATTCCTGTGTAATACAGCTTCCATACTCCTGTTTAAGGAAGAGAAGGGGAAAAAATGTTGGACAGGTAGAGAGAACTGACAACCCAGCTTTAAAGCAGTGTTTTGCAAGGTGTTTGTGGCCATATGGATATTGGGGTTTTGGGGATTGAAGAAAAAGGGAGAGTTACTGAAGCAGCTCAGTATTCTGAATCTAGTTTGGTGAGCAGAGAAATAGGTGTTAGTCCATTGTTCATTGCTGTTGACTTTGATTTTGAAAGATGATGGTGAGAACCTCATGACAATTGGTCAGAAATTCTTTGCTGTTTTCCAAATAGATGAATTGAGAATTTTTGGTAGTGCTGGCCTGTCTTCTGTTTAGAGATACATTTGACACCGTTAACAAGGGAAACTGACTTTTGCCGTGCTGGCACGTAGAAAGCATTCTTTCAAAAAGTTAATCTTGTATTTCAATCAACTTTTTCCTTGGGTGAGAGCAGCAGTGTGGTCACTGTGTTACAGGCACAGCGTCCAAGCTCCAATCCCCGTATAAATGTTACTGTTTCGGGATGCAAGGGAGATCTTTGCAACGTTATTTCTGGATGGCTTCAGAAGATCTGGGATTGCAGTGCCTTGTCCTTTCCTGATGTGGAACTCCCTTGGATGGGGTACCTTCCACCATCAGCCTCCCCCCAGCCAGTAACTGTGTTCTGCCAAATGTTTCTGATCTACTGTAAGTGATGAAGAGTATTCAGATGCTTTGGAGAGTGGTCTTAATGGCATGTGGGAAGGAATACGATTTGAAATTTTGTATTTCTCCAGAAAGCAGTGTTGATAGAAATGTAAATGTGAGGACTAAAGGTTTGGATAAAGAGGAGGAAGAGAAGTATGAATGAGATTCTTGTGTATTTGTGTGTCCTTTAATGTCAGCAGAACTTGTAATCTCTCCCTGTAAAACTTTTATGTCTGCAGCTTTTGCTAAGTTTTAGCTTTTTTGGGGGGTTTATTTGTTTATGGTCTCTTTTTGATCTTTAGCAAAGGAATTTCATGTTAAAAGCTTGTCATTCATACGTGCTTGCCAAAGTTCCCCTTCCCCCCACTTCTTTCCAGCTGTCACACAAAGAGGATTTAACCCCTTAGTTGTTTTGCTATCAAGTTGCTATGACAGCTGTTTGTCTCAGGTAATTCTACTTTATCCATAGCTGAGCCTGCAGATACCATTATATGAGTTTCTGTTAATCTACCCTATGCTCTACTATTAACTTGGTAAACTATATTTTCCTGAAATTGCTAAAGGAATAGTGTAATTTTTTCATGGTTGAGCATAGGATGTATTTATGAAGAGAAGGATGTTTGAGGCAGTAATATACTACCATACCACTTAGTAAGACTGAAGTTTGTGGAGACTGTTTTTAAAATGGGAAGCTGCACATAAACTGAAATAGTTTGCTAGACTTCTTGAACTGACCTCTCTTGCCCATGGAGATGCAGTCCATTTTGTTACTCCAGTGCTGAAGGATTGTTTTTGGGGAAATAGTACTGAGCGTTTTCAGAACTTTATAAAATTTATGAAAGTACCCACAGAGCCAGATGTGATCTACGAGCTATAATAAATAAGTCTTCTATCTTAAATTTACTTTATTTCATGAGGTCATTTATTGAAACTGAGTTTTCAAGTATGAAAATTAGCATTTATTTTTAAGTATGTTAGCTAAAAACCTTTTTTAAGAGCCATTGTCTAGTTTAATGTGTTAGCACTTCTTCAGAAATACATAGCAAAACTTGATTGGTTTTGTACGTTCTCCTGTGAGGAGGTCACTAGATTTTAAATAAATAAAGAAATAAACGAAGGCAGTCTTTTCTTTTGCATGTGAATTATTTGAAGATTGTTATTGAATATGCATAACTAGTTTTAAGTAGTGTATTCACCTTAATCACATTTGGTTATTAAACATTTTAGGAAAAGGGGGGAAAAAAGTATTAGTTCAGTTAAATATTGTCATTCTAAGGATAGGAATTTTATTTTTGAGGGTTTTTTTCTGTGTTAGATTGTAATATAATGGCCACTCCTTCATTTTGTGGGTTTTGTTTGCTTTTTGCTTATTTTTTATTTAGTTTGAACATTTAGAAGCCCCCACTTGTATTGTATACCTCAACCTGATGATTTTGAGGTACTTTGTGGTACTTGATGGACTTTTTAAATACTACAATGCATTATTTACTAGTGGTTGTAGGGGTAAAGTTGTTTGTTTTTTATTTTTTTCGATTACGAGTCTAAGATGAGATAATGATAATTTTTTTTAATGTCTTGAATGAATGCCTTGTTTTTTCATCCATAAAACAAAACTGTGTTTGTAAACACAACATTCAAAAACATAAAGGACGTACTTCTTTGGTGAAGATGTTAACTGAATACCAAGAATGATCAGAAAGAGTAGCTTTTGTTATATTTATAATATCTTACTGTTTTCAGAGGATCATCAGGCTAAAAAGTACCCAATCAATCTTCAGGACTTTGTTAGATTCTTGTATACTAGAGATGTGATTTTTTTTTTTTTTTTTAAGAAAGGGCTGAAATTGCTTTAAAATGCATAAACTTCATGTTCTTACCAGTGTAATGCAGGAAAGTCTTGCTTGATCACACCAGAATAATTGTTGCTGGCGTTTTAAAGTAGTATTTGGAATGGGAGGGGAAAAGACTTGACTAAAAGTGTTTACTTTGCAGCTCTGGCAGTAGGGTAGTGCTCTCTTTGAATGCTAGCGAAAACTTACCGTGAAATTACGTAAAGTTTGTCTTGGACAGGCAAGCTGTACACTTTGATATTAGGGCTATGGAATTGCATTTAAAAGATGGTTAAAAAGTGTGCATTTTTGTTATGGTAGCAATTTGTTGCTAAGTGGGAAATAGGTAGATTTTTTTTTTTTTTTTACATAGAGCTGACAATTTTTTTTTCTGAAGGAAATTTTGTTTATTGCAGTGGACCTGATTTCTTGCTCCTAATCTTCAGAGGTTGCCCATATTGTTTCTTTGTGAGCATGTGAGATATTTGTTACACTTTTCAAGTTTTCTGTTTTATTGGTAGCAGATTTTGTTGGGGTTTTGTCTGTGCCAGTTGTAGTTACAGAGACGGTGGTATCTCCGTGTCTTGATCAGGTTGTTCGTTGTGTGGACTTCTAGTAAGAAGTTGAACCACTTGCTTTCTACTTTGCATTTCACGAACAAAACCGTAGGACACATTTTGTGTTTGCCTTGTCTCTGGAAGAGATCTTTTCTGTTGCTGAAGCAGTGGTAACACAGCAAAACTTAACGTTAGACGGGGCTGGAGTTTTATGTTGAAGTGTGCTCTGAGCCATATTTTGTGAAAATTATATTTTAGATGGTGTATTTTTTTCTCTCTATGTTTAAAAAAAATATAAAGACGAGTAGGCTGAACTAATTGTTAGAAAAACATACCTGGTTAATCAAAATCCAAATTTGGCTATTTCAAGTTGTGTACATTTTGCAGGTGAAACGCAAATTAATATCAGACCATAAATGTGCATGTTCTGTGTATTAAATTAAGTTTAAAACACATTTTACCCTTAATTCAGTAAAAACAAAAAATCCGGAGGTATTTTTAGTCTTCTGTAGGAGAATGGAATTCACTGTGTATAATTTTATTTTTTGTTTACTTGAATGCAAGATACTATTGTCTTGGTGTTATCCCAAGAGCTATTGTGGCTACCCTATGAAATGATTAAATCAGACAGCTTTGCTTGTAGGACAAACATTTTTCATATTGTGGTGTTTCGACCATTTTCAATGCGACACCTATCCCGTTCCAGTTCTTTATGCGGCAACTTCATGAGTCATAATCCTTGCAAGAGAACACAGCTTAAAATAATCACTGATTGTTTCTTTGCAATTCTATTCACTGCCCATTGCAAATAAATAAGAGCAGAAACTACAATATCATTTAATCCTTTACTGTTTGCTTTTGACGTGCAAAGCATTCTCTTGTAATAGAGAAGTAATCCATAAGGAGGGTAGCTGCTCTTTCATCTTCCTGAATGCTAAATGAAGCCAAGGCTTTTATGAAGAGATGGTGATTTAATGAAGATGACCGAGTTTTGGAGTAATGAAAAGCTTTTGTGTATTTCTAAAAATGATGTCTGGTGCTTACTACTGTAGAGCTCGAATGGCTGTATTTTGTAGTATGTCTTTGCAAGATTAGTGCTTGTGATGCTTAGATGCAAGGGGATTGAATGGAATGGTAATGCAAAAATTTTCCCTTAGCTGGATTTTATAAAACAAATGCACATTTCTGCCAATTCGTGTATAAATGCATGTAATGTCTGGCATGTGTTCTCTGGTCTGTGTAATACTTTTATTTTGGTAACCTTGAAAATATCTCGGATATCATATTGCCTTGCCAGAGGACAGTAATAAGCGCACAAAAAAATGGAGCATAAACTTTGTCAATACTACTTGTAACAGGAATATCTGAATTAGATACATGCGGGTATTTGCAAGATGTTGAATTTAAAAGCTCTTCAACTAAAAAAACTCCCCCCAAAAATACCCAAACAAAACCAAAACCACAACACGAAAAAATACAAACCAAAAAACCCAATACAAAAGCCTAAAAAACCTCTCAAAAATGCAAACTCCAATAAAACACAAACTAAACCCTCCATATTTCTTCCCCTTTCAGTTGTTAATTTTATTAGTTTATTTGAAATATCTTTTTTTAACAATCTGTAATATTACTACTTGCAAAGCAAGTTAGATAATGCCTGATACTTTAAAAGGAAGAAGAGAGAGGCTTTAAAGAATGCAAGACCATATCTTTTCCAGCACATACACCCAACAGTCTTACCAGGCCTTCAGTATGTAAGTGCTGTGCAGTACAACCAGAAGTAGTCTTAAAAGGGGCTAAACTATTTTAGGCATTGTCAGAAACATAGAGAATGCAACCATGTTATAGTCTTCATTGTGTACAGGAAAGATAAATCTGATCGTCTGGGGTGAACGACCTTAGGTGAGAAACAACAGGCAGGGTTTTGTCTGTTTTTGAAAATTAATGTAATAAAAGTGCAGAAATTGATAAATAACTTAAATTTCCTTCTGGTGCTTTTTAATGGCTGGTCCCTATGTAGTAGTATACAAATTCTTACAAGTGTAAGAGTGATGTATATGGGATGCTTAAAACTCAACATGTTTGGTGATTAAATCTCAAGATGTCAAGGGTGTGAGTTTGTGAATACATTTCTGGGTAGAAGGTGAAGCATTGTAAGAGATTGTTTGGGATTTTTTGTAGTGTGACGTAGTAAAACCAGAGTTTGTAGCCACGCGTGTCTGTTATACTCATTAAACCCTCTTTATTTTCAAGATACTTGTTGAGTACCGAATAATGGTTTCAATAATTTGCTTCTTTACTGTGTACTAACCCTTTCCTTTTCCTTTATCCTCATCCTGTTAGGGGAAATTGGGATCAGAAAAGGGGTAAATGCCTGCATATAGGAGATGGTATGTAATACAATTTGTATTCTGTGCTAATGATAATATACTTTTTGGCCTTTGAATAGTCTAAATTTGTTAAATAAGGCGAATGGTATTTTTCTCTCCTAGATGCAGCAGATTATAGGCAGGGGACCTAAGTGCCCCGTGAACCATCATAAACCCCCCCTGCTTTGTACCTTGCATTTCTGCAAGTGCTAACTGGCATGTGTATGACAGAGCGACTTGTGCTGCAGCGAGCGCTCAGTCGGAGTTTGGCCATCTCTCCCGAGTGTGTCACAGGTTGTCTCTGAATTGGATCCTGGAGAACATGCTGTTGCCATAGCAATGAAAGTCCTTCTGAAGGCAGGATTCCTGGCAGAGCTCTTGCATCTCCTGAAGTGCTTGGTGCATTGATCTGAAAGTACCTTGTCAGTATTAGCACATAGCTGGAGTAAAAAGAGCGGGAAGCAGAGATTTCCTTGAAATACATTTTTTCCTTCTTCGGTTGGTTGAACCCAATGTTCATAAAGCTACAGGTTTTTAAAATCTTACTCTGTGAACTTTTTGCTTATTTAACATACTTAGCTTGAATGCACTTAGAGATTGAGTGGTTCTAACAGCTAACCAGTGTTTATTGCGAAAGTATCACTGTCTGACTTTGAGTTTCTCACAGTACTTGTCCCTTTTAGTACCTGGAAGAAATATTTTTTGAGGATTTCCTCCGTAATTTTGGTTAGTGCAGAGCAGTTGGGAAAATACACTGCTTTATTCATCATCCTTTTCTCATTCCTGTTTTTGTTTTTTATAGGTAAAATGGTTGTCTTGCTACCATATTATTTCTAAATGTGACACTAATGGGGGAGAATCACTTACAGAGATGTAAAGTTCTCTATTTGGCAAATATACCTTACATAGGATCCCTTTTTCAGCAAACTCGGCTAGATCTTTGTGTATAAATACTTCCTCCTCAGGCTGTAGTTACCAAATGTTAATTGTTTCCAAATTAAGAAGAGGCTATAAATTTCTTGTGTCACATCAGATAATACAGTTTTGGGGCTTTTTCATATGTGAGGTTTTTCGTCAAGATGAAGTGTGGGAAATCGGAGACAACTTCTAGAGCACAGATGCTCTAGACAGCCGTAATATCCATTTCTACATGTTCTGTGAGGATGGAGTTGATTAATTTTTTGCTTATTTAAGAAGATCAAAAAATTTTGAATCTGAAGAATTCAAAGAAAAAGTGGAAATTTTTAAAGTTTGGAGACAATGTGATTAACACTGTACGGCATATTCTTTTATGTGGACTGGGACTTCCATATGTAAGTATTTCTTTTTTACTGAAGGAGCCTCTGGATGAGATCAGTTCTGAAGTTATCCATATAGCTTGCTCCATCCTTTACATCTGTTTATGTAACATAGTCTTTATCACTTTCTCTGAAATAGATAAAAGTGAGAATTAAGAAAACACTTAATTCTTCTTTTTTCTCCTTCCAAGTGAAATTAAGGAAGAATGAAATGAATACTTTATTTGTACTTGAAAAGAACTTTCTGCCTGCTGCAGCAGATGGGTGCATGTGCCATGCTAGTGATCTTTAGCTTGGGTTTTGTTGTTCAGTCTCTGCCTGCCCTTGCCCCTTTCTCAGAGCAGGAAAGCAGCATAGCTCCAGGTTGGCTTGGCCTTGGGAAGCGTTGCTGAGCTGCTGCTCTAAGCAGTTCAGACAGGACTTGTTACTTACAGTTTCTACATGTGTTGGCCTAACCTGCATAGACAAGTTGTGGTGTAAGTGGCCTTGGCATGGGGACCAGATCCTGTACCAAGGAGAGGTCAGCATTGATTACAAGGAGAGTGTGAACCAAGGGAATCAGACTCTGCAAGGTCTCTGCTTGTCGTTGTTTTCCCCTTTTAAGCAAATTTAATGCTGCCTCAGCGGGCGTGTGTCCTAAAGCTCTCCAGCTATCCTTGGGAACGAACACAGCATTAATAACCCCAAGTATCCTCTGACTGTTGTGCCAGTTGGTCTCAAGTCACGTTTGGGAATAAAAGGTCTTTCACAGCTCCAACAAATGTTCTATTTATGTGTCCTTTTAGCCTTTGAGTCAGTACCGATTGAGTAGGCACTGTTTTTGGGATTGTGGCAGTAGGGTCACTAACATACATTGAGATAAGCTCATTGTGTTCTGAATATGTAAGTGTGTATAAATACTGGCCTGATTTTGTCAGCCTTAACAAAGATAGCATTTTAAATGAGTTTAGTATGAGAAGTTAGGTATTTATCTTTTTAAATTCTAATTCTGAAATAATTTTATATTTGTATGACTAATCCTTAAATGAAAGGCACAGATCATTCAATTCATGTAACAAGCTTCCATATTGAGATATTAAATGCTTTTCAATATTCTCTGGTTTTATAATCTATGCTATTGTTTTATTGGATCTGTTAAATTACGGGAACGTGGAATACTAAATAATGAACAAAATACAAAATTCTCAAAATGTGATTTTTTTTTTGTCTGAATGACTCTTTTAATTCATATCTAAAAATTCACTAGGAATAGCAAAGTCCCAGGAAATATTATTACTCACTTGCTATTGAGTGCTGTTATTTTTGTAAAATTGTAAAATTTTGTGAAAAGTTAAAGCAGTCTTTTTATCTCCATTAAAAGCTTTTGTCAAGATTGTATCATTGCATAGTGAAGAAAAGATATTCTTGAGTTTTAAAGGACGTAGCAGAGAGGCTAAAATTTCTGTTCCTGTTTTGCCACATTGTTGAGGAACTGCCTTTCTTTTTTCGTTTTCTGGTTTCCTCAGCTGTAAAATGGGGGCTAGTGTTTACGCTGTAGAACAGACAAGAAGTGTTTTTGAACTTGCTCAGTTCATGTAAATGATAGTCTTGGAATGGGTTAATATCAATAACCTCATATGACCTAAGCAGAGTTAAATTAGCTTGCACTGTTTTCAGCGTCAATATTCACTCCCTCCTTTTGTGTTTAGTTTGATGTCTCTGCTTGTTTAATTCAATCTTTGACTTATCTTGATCAAGTTTTCAGCTTTTTCTTCTTCAATTCAGTTCTTGCTGTATCTGCTATACACCTTCTTCAATGTAAGCTCTGTTATTTAAAAATGTGGAAACGCAAATTTCAGTCAGGGACTCATATCAGCATTGTAGAAACTGTTTCAGCACACCTTCACAGATTACATATGCATCTCATTTCTGTAAATTTTATTTGAATCTTATCCAAATAAGAAAACACAGATAAATACATTTGCCTAAATTTCTTCAAGGAAGAAAATTTCTAGTCTAAAAAGATTTCCTGATACATAAACAGAAGACAACCCTGTCCATAGCTATCCTTTGTATTTAATGGATTAAATTCACTTTGACAGCTGGATATATGTACCAGTGTCTAGCCTATGGCCATGATCTAATAATCATGGATATGGTAACAAGTCGTCTAAAAAGATTCTGTAATCAAGTGGGTTTTTTGACAAAACCTACTCTGACTGAAACAAGAGATGAGGCTGTGTTAAATGTGGCTGCATTTGCTACTGTATCTGTATTCTGAGTAGTTAAAAAATATCCTTTGGGTTGTTGTAGACAGAACTTATGCTCTAACAGCAATGGAAAAGCTGATTGTTCTACAGTGGAGTGTGTCTTAAAGTTAGGAAACAAATTTGATTTAACCTAATGATCATGAAAAACTTAGTTTCAAAACAATAATTTTTACTTCCCCTGAAGTGCTTTTTAACTCGTTTGTTTCTTCTGTCACAAAAGTAGTTGTATATCATTAAATGGAGCTTTTTGTGAAACAGATGATTTTTATATAATAATTCTGGTATGTGAGGGGAAGTTTAAGAAGTACTGATGAGTAAATACATGTCAAAGGGGAAGGCTTCAAGCACTACAGATATTTTGAAAACAAATACTTCACATATTAACAGTGTGCTTTGGTCTCAGTTCCATTTGATTAATGAAACCTATTTTGTTAGTAAATATTATTTAAGAGAAAAACAGTGTCTTGGCCCTCAAACAATTCTTTGAAACTCAAAATTCAACTACTGCATTTTGCCAGTCTAGCCTGTTGTGACTCTTGTTTTATGCTTGGTTCTAGCTTTTGGGGAAAAAAAAAGCTGCTGTAAACCTCATGAAAATCAACCAGGTTGGGATAAAAACAAGTGATCCAAACATTGTAGCTTTGTTATCTCTTCTTTTATTTGAAATGGGATTTCTGATAAAGCTAGTGGGAACAATATTTTAGAAAACACTGAAAGGGGAGAGAGTGCAAATGAATTTAAGGAATTAAATATGTCTTTAGGAAGGTGAACTAATCGTTGACCGCAATTTATAGATTACATTTTGACAGCTTCTGAATGTGATACTTATTTTGAGGTTTTTTGGTTTTGGGGTGGTTTTGTTTGTTTTTGGGTTTTTGTTTGTTTTGTTTTGGTTTGGTTTTTTTGTAATTCATGTCTAGTTTACCATCTCTTTGTAATTCAAGAGATTTGAGGTACTTATTTTTAAACTTAACAGCAGCTTTGAGGAGAAATAGGATGTTTACACTGAAGCAAGTATTTAGGGAGACACAGAAAGCTGGGGAAATCAGCAAGCAGAGCTATTTTCCAGGGAAGCCCATAAGACTATCTGGTTGAAACTGTTAGTGTGGGAAGGCTATTTGATTTGTGACTGATGTGCAAGAAACATTGGAGATTCTTACCTTTTCATTTCTTGTTAATGTGCAAAATATGCATTTGATCCTTGACTGTTTTATTATTGTATTATTGTGTCTTCTCCAACTTGTTTTTGAAGAATATATGTCTTTAAGTGGTAATGAAACAGAATATGAAAGCAACTTTCATGTTTATTTTGGTATGATTGTGTTATCCAGAAACTTAAAACAAATCTTAAGAGCATCAGCATTTGTAAAGAGGAGTGTTCACCTTTGAAGCTGGGAAATAAAGAACTACTGTGCTCTCAGGTTCTTCATGCAGATGGCCACGTCCACTCCCATGTGATTACTATTGTCCACTACCAGATTTTGTTACTGGTTAAGGTAGTTCAGGATGTCTTTCTTCTGGACTTGATGTGAGTACTTCCTAATTTCTGAATTAATTGTTTTTTAATACAAACTTAGTTTTCGATTCCAAGGCAAAAATGAAGAGGAGGTGTTAAAGAATTTTACTGGGTTTTATAGCAGTTTGTTAGTGGTGCTGCTTCTACTAGTAAGTATTAATGGCATCAATAAAACTTTGCTAACGTAATTGCCATTGGGTAGCAAGGAGACCAGTAAACTTGTTTTATTTGGGGTAGATTTGAATTTGGATGTTCGGCTGAAGTTTATTAATTTTTAAATTTTATTTGGTCATTTGCATTATCCTATGCTTAGTTTCATCCGTGTGGATAATACAGTTGACTGCTTCTAGGTGTGTGTGATTCCTCCAGGCATTTGTACAGTATGAACTAAAGGAATGACAGTCCTGAACGCTGTATTCTGTGTTGTGTTTTCCAGTTAGGCTTTCTAACATCTGTTGATGGACAAAATGCCCAGGGACAATTCAGTAACTTTCTCTTTCATTACTGTTCCTGGTGGTGTGATTTTAATTTTTTTTTTAATGGAGATGTCTTGAACAAGAAAAGAAAGTGGGCAGAGAAAAAGAAAGTGTGTGTGGACGTAAATATTAAAGATAGTGACTGTGTTCTGGAGTACAGTTTGATTCACTTTTACTGTAAGGATATTCTTCAAGAATGCCTCAGGATGGTCGTAATCACCTTTGAGCAGTTTTAAATATTTTTCCTTTTAAAAATCACTTGTATTGAAGTTTCTTCTCTCACACACGTATTTCTGGAAATGTACAACTGAAAATATAAGTGGGAGGCACAGCAGTGTCTGCAATCACCCCTGAACCAGTGACAGATTTAGTGTTTTGAGACTTTGCATTCCCATGGGGCTGGGGATAGGCTTTTGAGTTGTTTTTAGCCTGCTTTTTCCTCTGAAACTTCATGATGGATTAAATTTGAATGCAGACAGATTAAAAAAAAAAAAAAGATAATTTTTGTTTCCAGTCCTTTTGGAAATGATATTTGCAATACACAATATATAGAACTAATTGGCATGCATCTGGAATGATACTATTGAGAATTATATTATTATTTTTTCATAGGAAGTTTGTTGAACTTATTCAGATAAAATTTAGGACTACAGGGAAGGACTTAATTTCTCAGCAGTCCGATAACTTCTTTGGAAATATGGGCCACCATTATGATGAAATGGAAATTTGGTATCTGTACTTCTTGTGTGAAGACTATGCCTGTGTTGGTTTCCTTTATGCATTTTCTGTTTTCCTTTAGAAAAAGCAAAACAAAAAACCAACTTAATGTAAAGCGTGCTTACACGCATGAAATTCCATGTTGTGTTCAGTAGCAGCAGCAGTAGTAATAAACAAATTAGAAGTGGAACATGGTGCTAATAATGCCAATAATGCAGGTTTGATTCCCATACGGGTCATTAACTTAAGGGTTGAGCTTGATGATCCTTTTGAGTCCCTTCCATCTCAGAGTATTCTGTGATTCTGTGAAAAAGCACAAGAACTGTCTAGTGTCCTGCTTCTGTCAGCACTGGAATATCTGGCCATCTTTTTGAATTCTTTATTCTTGATTACTTTTTTCTCTGACCTTAAGGCATTGATGGAGTATGTCCAGTTAGTACTTTCTTTGTTAGTTTTCCCGGATTTTAGATAATTTGCATTTCTCTCAGTTCAGTTAAAGATGTAGCTTTCGATCAGTGACCATGTCAGTGATATTACCTGTGTTGCAAGTCAAGCACTTAGATACCTGGTTTAGTTGGGGGGAGTTCATTTGAATCCTGGATAGACTGCAGAGGTAATACTGATATTGTAAAGTTCTTGCAAGACTAAGTAGTTTGTATGTTATTTAATGAAGTAGTGTCATTACCTACCCAAACACAGCGAGGTTGGCTTGAAATGTGGTTTGGATGCTGGCTTGATAATCATGTACTATTGAAGCCGCTTGCATGCTGGTGGTTTTTACTCTTTGCTTTGTGTATAAATTCACATGCTCTCGGACATTTTGCGACTACTATTTTGATTTCTAGTTATCTCTGTGCTGTAACTTTTTCCTTTCGGGATTTCTGTAAAGGGTGTCAGTGAACAGAAGTTACTGGCATAATGGCTCCGATTGTGCAAATAAATCTCCTGTTGCTGTCCCACAGTGAACAAGCCTTTGCTTAAGTGGCCTGTCTGGTTTTCTTCCTGCCTGTGAGTGATAGGAGTCAAGCTGGCTGGGAGCCATTTGTGCGTACAGCCAGCACTGCACATGTGGTGGGGTTTGGTTGTGGTTTATGTTCTGCAGTGAAATTCATTCTGTGCTTACTGCCAGCCTGTGCTGGAGAGCAGAAAGAGGCTGTTAGGGTCTGTCCGTCTGGAGGGAAAGAGCTCAGCCAGGATGCTAAGGTTTTCTGGGGTGTGGAAGGTTAGGTTCAGAAACTGTTATCTGCCTATCTATAACTCTGTTGTGATGGCTTGGGGCAATGCCAGCCATTTGGAAGTTGTCTCTGACCTTTTGTGTTTGTTAAGTAGTCATTCACTCTTTTACAAGATTATTTGTGGGGAAGTCCAAAATAGGTGTGCTTTCATAGCCTGTAAATCTCTGTTGGTTTTTGGATGTGAATGTGGCCTGATACTGGAAGTGCCTTGCAGAGGAGAGAGCTGGCTCTGGGCTCAAAGTACATTCTTCTCAATATGCCTCTAACTTACTGCTTCAGGCTGGAGCTCTGTTTTAATATGACTGTCCAAGTATTTCTGTGCTGGATATGACACATTTTGGCCTTTTTGTATTTGGCTTTTCTAATTTGACTTTCTCTTTGGGCATTCTGATGACTTGTCTTAGCACTTTCCTCTTGTTCTCCTTAGTATTAGAGTTAGAGAAAGTAGTTCTAAGAAGGGTTATATGCTCATTTGTTTCAAATAAAATTTGATGATATTGCATGTCGTTAAAAAATATTTCCTGTAATATGTGTCTGGAGCTGGGAATGGAGAACTTTTGAAGTAAATGTCCTGGTAACACAGGGTGCACTGCAGTGAAGGAAGTGCCTTGGTAAGCGTAGTTATTGAGAAGTAGAAGCTTGCTGAATGTGCCTCCGTCTCTGTGAACGAGAACTCCCTTTCCTGTTGCCAGTGCTGACAGTGGAGGTACTTACAGGTGGTCAGTTGCTTCATATTATTAAAAAGCAACAGCAACAACCCCTCCTTTTTTCTTTTCTTACACATCTTCTGATTCAGCTGGATATATCTGGATGTCTGTTATTAAATCTGTACTCTTTAGGAGTGGCAAATTGATTAATAAGTTTGTCCTTTGGTTTTATATTGTGGCTTTAAGCAAGTTGGTTTTTAAGGAAAAAATATCCTCTCTCAGAAAGGAGCTCTACTTAAAACTCTCCTTTTATTATGAGGATTATTAGAAATAGACACCTGGCTGTGGGCTTATAATCTACTAAAAGGCTTGCATGTATTTTGATTCAGATTAAAAGAATTAATATTTTTTTTTTCAGCATTGAGTTTTCCTTGTAACAAACAGAAAAAAAACTTTTAGGTACTTAAGTTAACAGAAGGGATTTTTTAAAAAAAATTATTTTTAGTAAATGATGGCAAGAATGGGTGACTGGCTTGTGTAAGAGTATCCTTATTTTAGTTCTTCCTCCTCAGCACACTCTATGCATTGTGCATGCACAATGAGCTCCTGGTAACTCTTAGAAATAAAATGGAATTTATCTGTGTGTCTGTGGTTTGAGATGTCATTCACAGAAATAAAGACCTTGACTGGTATTGACTTAACTGAGGTTTTGATTGGACAGACAACCAGGTATGAAGTCAAAGGATATTGACTTCTACGTTTTATATTTCAAATTTTTTTCCCCCTAATCCTGGGAATGGCTCATGCCGGCATACTGAGGAAACATGGTTTATTGAATGCTGAAGTACCATTGTACAATTATTTTAATGTTACTTTAGTTACTGGATCTAGTGAGAGTGATAAGGTAAGTAGGATGTTGGTAAAACAGTTTATATGCTGTTTATCATTGCTGTTGACCAATCTGTTTATGCAAATTTCTGTCATTACCAGTCTAGGACTGTAGGAGTGTTTTCTGAAGGCATACAGATGATATAAGAATAGCTGTGTTTGTGTGTGGTGGCCATGGGGTTAAGCATGCTCAAAACTGCAAAGGTGAGGAAACAAAACCAACTTTGCCTGATGCCATTTGATTCACTGTAGTACTTATTTCTGTGTACTGGTAGAGGGCAGGTGTGATTGGAGTGCAGGGGTGTTGGGTTTTGATTTCCTACCTATTTTTACTTAATGAATTAATGGTTACAGTTCTTGGTACTCATTTAGTCTGCCAGCTTGCTTTTCCCACAGAAGATCATAATATCCCTTTTTCTCTGCATTTGAAAAAGAAACTGTTGTGTACTGAGTTAAATGTACATATATTTTTACTGATTTCTTTAAGGGTGTTGGACATGTGGTTTAAATTTTCCAACCATGTGCCATTACACTGTAAATATACTGTTATTTTGAGAAGTGAGATTTGCAGGAAGGAATAATACTCAGTATTATCTGCCTTATAGCTGTTACATGGATCATAGAAACTAGAACACTACTACCCTAAAACTAGCCACTGGAACATGGCTGCTTTATAATCAGTGTGAAATTTTCAACTACATCAAAAATACACCTTTCTGTTGCTGTTTTAGGTACTAAGCTTTGTCACAATACCTTCATTATGAGCTTAGGTTGGTCTCTGGCTTGTACGTAGTCATCAGGCTTTACATTTCATTTATAGAAAATGCTTATGAGCACCTTTTCATGTACTGTAATCTTATTAAGCCAAGTTGCTGATGTTTTGTGTTAGGGTTGTGCTTTGTATCCCTTCATGCTGAAGGATACAGTTGATCGTAAATACAGCCTTGACTATTCCCGATTTAGGAAAAAAATAGCTTGATAAGTACTTTGAATGTATACTGGTATTACATTTGTCTGTGTACTAAAAAAAGTACTAGCTCTGCTTTGTTATTACAGTTCTTTAGCGTTTGGCACTAAATTCTATTTACTTTGGAGTCAAATATTTTGGGGAATGTTTCATTTTCATCTAAAAATGTTTTAAGCGTAATATCAATGTGCGTTCCTCAGAGGTGCAAACAGAGTAGCTTGGTGATTCCCATTAGAATGCTTTTCACTTAAATCCGTGAGACTTCTCTGTAAATCCTTAACAGTTCTTGACATTGCTACCTCAAGGCGCAGAGCCAGCATGTGCAGTCTCAAGGGAGCAGACCCAAGTTCGAATCCCAGACTGCTCGCTGGAGGAGGCATTTTGCTCAAATCCTTAGGGGAATGTTGACCTTCTCTTGCTCAAAAAAGTGGCACCTGCTGGCTAACCAGGGAATTTGGAAGAGGATGCTTTTGGTCTTGGTAGGCTGTGAGACAAAACTTGGGTCAGGGCTAAAGAAGTACTTGGCTTGAGGAACGGATGGATAGAAAACAAAGAGAAATTAAGATTCTTGTGAAATAAGCACTGTTTTGATCCATATCTAATGCTCTTTATTCAGGTCTTTGCACTCACTCATAATACGATTTTCCTTGGTGTTCCCTGTTTCTCAGTTATTTGGGTTGTGCTACAAAATGTTTGAACTGCTTGTGTGCAGAAGTAGTGCCTCAGATAGGTGGTGTTAATTAAAACAAAACAATGTTTACTTGATTTCAAAATAAATAATTAGGTTCTTATAGACCAGCCTAATGCTGAGGGATCTCAGCAATCCTTCAAGTTCTTAATTTTTAGTTTTTAATGCAAAAATGTAGAATGACAACGGACCAAGGAGAAACTCTGTTTTCTATTTGCAAGGTCAGAACATAAAATGCTATTCACAGCTTTTTAATCTCATTTTGTAGTTTTATGGTCTGTGTATTTAATGAAAAGTAATATATTTGGTAGGGAGCAATGAGATTTCGTGCTGTTATTTCCAGAAGATGGCTAATACAATACAAACTCAATGTTTGTCTTTTTTGTTAGATTTACATAGACTTAATCACAGTAATTGTGCGGGTTTGAGCTGAGAGTTAAATGCGCAGAATTCTGTTTAAGCAGAGTTTTTTTCCCTTCATCCCTTCACCAAAAAAAACCCAAACCAAAACCCAAACAAACCAAAAATTTAAATCTTCAAATGCAAGAAAATGGGTAGTGTTGAGAGGAAAAGAAATATAATTTGTATTATATCTAAGTCCAAATCAGCGGTTGTTTTTTATTTTAAATAAGCTATTGAGTTATTGAGTGTTAAATTCTAGACTGCATTTAGTAGGGTAAATTGCTTATAATTCTGGAAGCACTGATCCTGATAGGAAAGGGTAATAATTAGTTTCTAATATGGACAGAATTGCTGTTATTAGCTGTGCTCCACATGTTTGCTTCCCCTGTGGCATTCCTTGAGGTGCAGCAGATGGATGAACCAGGGGCAGAGGTAATGTGTGCCATGATCGGCTGCTGCTTTCCCCTGGGGATACTTCTAGAATGCTGATCTCTTCTTTTTCCTTTTTTATTTTTCTTTCTCTTTTCTTTTTCAGCAACTTTGCTGAGATGTATCAGAATTAATTTATGGTATTACTCCTTTATAATCCATTAATCCAAGCATTTAATACCAATATGTTAATGTCTTAGAAAAGGATGGGCTGTTTGTGTGCTGGTATCTTAAATCTTACAAAGTCAATATCATGCTTAAATACTTTTCTCCATTCTGTGAGGTTGTGTCATTAATAGTCTGATGTTGCCTGATACTGTTATCTAATCTTTTGGAACATGGTCATATTGAGAAATGGAGCCTGCTATTGAAAAGGATTGTCCTTTTCCTTTAAATCTAGCCAAGTAATATCTGCTCTCATTTTCTTTTCTTTCTGTTCTTGATTAAAATGTAGGCAATAGGTTGAGTGTGGGCTTTTGTATTTGAGTTTTTTAAATGTTATTTTATTTGCTTTTAAAACCAGATCTATATGAGGTAGTAATGCAGATTGCCTTACCTTTTTGTCATCCGAAACAAGTAGCCTTGCTTAGGTGAGCACGAGGAGTCTGCCTTTGCCAGGCTGCAGCTGGGAAGAAGCCCTGCGCTGGTGCAGCAGCTCCCACCTGGTGGCACAGCTGCAGGTTTGGAGTGCCCAGGGAGCCCCGGCCTGCTGGGAGGGAGGAAGAGCAGGGAGCTGTGTGTGCATGTGTTGGTTATTAGGGAATACTTTCTTTGGTGCTTTTCAAATGTTTTCCCTTTGTTTATATATGTCTCTTCTTTTTCCTTGTCCTTTACTTGTTTACTCTCCCTCCCAGCCCATTTCTCTCCCTGTTGGCATTTTGCTGGAATCCACAGTATTATTAGTGATTTTAAACTAAGTGACTTTGA
Source organism: Mohoua ochrocephala (assembly GCA_013398855.1). Classification (NCBI taxonomy): domain Eukaryota; kingdom Metazoa; phylum Chordata; class Aves; order Passeriformes; family Acanthizidae; genus Mohoua; species Mohoua ochrocephala. The sequence goes on from VZTA01019638.1 coordinate 58,594, forward strand.
AGGTGAGACTCCATGGTTAACTGCAAGTTTGCCACCAGGGACATGAAATTTGCTGAAACTCTCTGGCTCTTATTTCTGTGTATTTTTTGCTGTGTAATAGCAATAGAAAAATACCTTCCTCTGCATTTTAAAGATGACATATGTATTTCAAAGATTTTTTTTTTTAATTGCTTTTTCTTTTTAACCTGGAGTTTTGATCTGGAATGCCTAAAGGAAACTTCTGTAAATATATATTTTTATCCATGTTCGTGTGTGTATATATATGTATATATTTGTTTTCTTGGCTATGGAACCATTTCATTGATTTTTTTCTTGTCTGCTTTTGCTACCACGTATTACAGATATGGGTATGCAGTGGAAATCTATTGACAAGGAAGTTGCCCCTTCTTTTTGAGGTTTGCAATCTTTCTAGCACAGTGTCTACAAGTATTTTTTGTTTGCAGACTTAGAGAAGACATCCTTTATGAGACAGGATTTCAAGTGAGTTTTTTAATAAATGCTAATCCACTTTAAGCTTTCAGAAATGGCTGAGTATTTGAGTGCTTCCTAAAATTAGGTGAAGTTGTAAGGGGACAGTGTCACTGCATCCAGTGGCTCTGGCAGTGATAGTGGAAGAGCATGTTTCCAGCTATGGCAGTGTTTTCTCCCAACGGTGGTAGACAATTTAGAGTAGTGTGTAACTGGGCATGAATCTGGGAGGATGCTGCTGTTGGTGGTACCACTTGTTGATGGTGTGTAGTCAGCAAAAAAAAGTTTTGCTCTGAAGTAGTTACTCTGTTATTTGATAGGCTCACTGTGAATCTGGACAGTGTGAGATATTTAATATTCTTGTCATGCACTCAAGTAATTCCTTCACACTCAGGCTGCTTAAATAGGCTGAAGAGTGCAGAGCTCCTTGATGCGGGGAGTTCTGCTGCTAGGATTTCTCAAAGGTCGTGTTATTCAAAGACCTTTTTGCTTGCTTTGTCTGCATGCTTGGATAACATGAATGTTCTGGATTAGTAGATGGATTCCTTGTTTTTAATGCAAAAAGTTGGGAACAGCCAAGACCATGACTTGTCAGAAGGAAGCTCCTAAACAAATGCCTTGTCAGATGCAGCCATTGGCCATTGCTGCCAGGCTCTGCCTCGTCAGTGATTGTCTGGAGATGGGATTGTGTGTTCAATTCACAAGCCAGAGCCAAATATTGTAACTGGAAGTGTATTGAGGAGGATGGAAACTTGGAGAACCTTGGACAAAAGTATTTCCCAAAGGGAAGGATTGGCAATCAGAAAATAAATAATCATCTGTAGCATGTCCTAAAGACCAAATGCAACGGTAAGCAAACATAAGAGAATGAGATTAAAGTATTCAAAAACCAGTAAGCTAGTGCTCCACAGTGAAACACAGTTTTGTTTAAATCCCCTCTGTTCATATAGACTCATTTCAAGCAGGATCACCTTCTCCTGCTTCATGGTGTTGATGTCTCTTTTTTTAAAACCCCTTTGAATTGCCTTGGTTTTATTGCTGGAGGCTCATTATTTTTATATATATTTCCTTTTAAATTTTTTTCCTGTGAAAAAGACTAACTACTTTTTTTCATGAGCCTTTCCTTTTTAGTTTTATAATTCAAAGTCAAGTTGCTTCTCTCTTTGTGCAAGGAGCAACCTCACCTGAAATGCCTGGGACAACACAGATGAATTACATGTAACCAAAAGAAACAAATCAGAGATTTTCTGTAGCAGGTGGTTTTTTGCTACTTTCCTGCTGAAATCAACGGGAAATTTAGATTAAACCTGGTATCTTGCCACACACTCATAGAAAAAATGCAATGATCAGAATTCTTATGATCCTTTTCACCTTATAGCATAATAATAAAACAGGTATTCTTTTATATCTAATGCATTTTCATGATCTAGTAAAAGATATTTGAATCATTGTACAATATTTTAAATATTTGAACTGCTCGAGCATGTATTTCTCAGTCTTCCAGAAAGACCTTTACTATACCATATTCATTTTATGATATGAGCCGAGCAAAACTCTTTGCTCTGGGAAGGAATTTTAGCGTTTGATATACTATGGAAATCTTTTCATGCAAATTCAAAAGTTGCCTGTGCCATTTATGTATTAATTTTCCTATTTAATTCTCTATAGAAATTCTTGATATTAAATCCATGAAATATTTAATCACAGTGGTGGCTCTTTTCTGCCTTAGGAAACTGATTTTATTCAAGTGTTACTCCTGTGATGAACCAGTTCAGGAATTTTGTTTTCATCTTCTTCCACAGTGTATTAATCACAGCAAAATTATTTCCATGCTATTTGTCTAAAGGACAGAGGATACACGATGTGTATAGAGGCATTGGATTATCGTAATTCACCACACGTAGTATCGAGTTTCTCCAAAACGGAGAATTGGACATTTTGTTTCATTTTTAGTGATATACTTTTAGAATGCTGACCTCTACAGGTGGTTCATTCTTCTTCAGGCAGTTGGTGGCCTTGAATTACTTCAGGTGCATTTGAAAAGTAAACAAAATAAATCCTACAGAGATATTTTTCCTTTCCAGCGAGGTTGGCAACATCAAGGGACAAAGAAAAAGCTGGTAAAAACCTAACTAGAGCAGCCAGCTCTTATTTACCCTTGTCTCTCTTCGATAGCATATTGTCTTCCACCCCCAGTAACATTTTGGTGCTATAACCATATTTGCAATCACTAACTTCAGACGGTATTCCATCGTTTTAGAGTGTTCCTGAAGTAGATTTTGGGATTTTTTTTATACTTTTTTTTTGTTGTTGTTGAAATACATGCTGTTTGTGGAAACATGTATCTCATAGGGTTTTAGTTACCTCATGAACTCCTGTAGGTTATCCATCCTTTTTATGTTAGTATACTTGATGCTTTGAGGCTAAAGTACTTTTGCCTGTGTTTTTAGTTGCTTGATGTGATTTAGATTCAGTTTGGGGCTCTCAACTGCCGTTAGCAAGACACCGTGATTGAGCTAATCAGCCCTGCTATGAACTGACGGTGGTCAGGAAGCTTAACAGCCTTAAGATTGCTTCAGTTACAGACTTCTAATTTTGGATCTGTTTTAAAAATGGCTTTTAAGTGGATTTTCTTGTGTAAAAGATGGCATACACATAATAATGACACTCTTGTAATTCCAGTCAGTATTTGTCTTAGGCCTAATATCAAGAACGATAGATCTTTTTAAAATACAGATGTTCCCTTTTACAATTTTTATATTTTTCTGTTTAGCAGAAAATTTCTTGTGATGTAAAAAAAGTCTTATAAACTTTGTGTTAGAATGAGAGGTGTGGGTGTGAAGGAGATGTAATTGACTCTCAAAAGAAAAAGTGTTCAGTACAACACTAGATCAATATAGGCACCACAGCAGATTCTTCTATTACTTCTCTGTAAGTAGCATTATAGATGGCATTACTGTGGATTAAATCAAGTACAGCAAGTATAGAATTTTGATTTCAACTGTACTTCATTTCATTCTTAATGGAAAATACGATGAAGTGGCTTAGCTTCATCTGTGTTTTTGCAATCTCTCATAAACGGCTAGACTCTGATTTTACAATGAAAGAGTTAAGAATCTATAGTCAATTGAAATTCTGTAGGAATAGGGTGTATTAGATTTTAAGACTTCTTGAAAACCTAATTAATCCTCGGATGACTTAGAGGCTTCACAGGTCTTAAGAGGTTCCACCATGTGTAAAGTTCTCGTTCACTTTGAACCTTTTTTAATAAAAGCAGATATTGATTGTTTTTCTGTGCTCTTCTTACTCTGTTATTTGTCCTCCTTCTAGTGTAATATTTCATAGGATTTTTTAAAAAGTTTTTTTCTCCTGTTTGTCCCATAGTAGACTCAGCATTAAAATAACGATTGCTCTGAGTCCTTTAGGAAAATGAAAACTAAAGAGATCTTAGGGGCTAAAGTGTATACGGTGTTCCAGTTTCTTGATAATTAGCTAAGAATATATCTCTTACTCAGGGCAAGTTCTGCTCTGATGTTTAAAAATTCAACAGTAAACTTGAAAATGTAGAAGGAAGTGGCTTCAGATGTGTTCTTTGTTTGGCTTTTCTTTAAAAAAGGCAAGAAATAAATTCCAAACAAAAATTTGTATTCCTGGAAGTAAATTTGGTGTTGTAGTTGGTAATATACACAGAGTTTTTTAAAAGGCCAAATTGCATATATACACCTGAGTGTTGCACATGTTTATTTCCTTTTTGTGACCTTTTAAATATAAGCTTGATGTGTCAAGTGAATGAAGTAGAACAGAATTGCTACTGGAGCTCTTGTACTTGGATTTTTACATTTGTTTCACGTGATTCCTACCAGGTGCCTTAATAAGCGTTTAATTCACTGGCCTTTCATATCACTTGTGGCAACTCGGTCAAGAGCACGTGTTGGTTTGGCTGCCAGGGAAATCCTGTGTGTGTCTGTGGAGTGGGCACAAAAGGACACAAATGTCATCTTGTTTAGCCTTTCAGTTACGTGTTTGTTTGAGTTCAGGTGAAGAGTGTTAAGTTATGAAGTCTCTTCAGTTTAGAAGAATTTCTTAATTTTCTTAAAGGTATGTGGGCCAGCCTTGTCCAAAGGAATAAGCTTTGCATTTTTAGTTCACGTGAACATATGTTGTGGAGCTGTGTGTGATGTTTATTCTGAATTGCCCTATTACATGTGTGATTCTTCAGATCTTCAGAATGCTCTCGTGCGTCTGGGAGGGAGGGTTGATATTTTTCTTCTGAACCTTCTTCAGTAATCCTTCCCTTATAAACTGGGATGTGAGGACATTTGATGCCTTATTACCCTTTCACAAAGTGTGATTTGCAAAATAATTAAATTATAATATGTTGAAGAGTAATAATATTCTTTGTGACTGGAATATAAGAAATTCTTTCCCAAATACCAAGTCACGGTTGTCTTTTTCAAGAAGGCAGAAACTCTGTTCTCATTTTTGTTATTTTATATATTTAACAGAATGGGAAGAGTCTGTCTTGTGTTAAAATTACTTGATAGCCCTTATAAATGGTAACATTTTTATTTTTAGTGGTTGAGCAAATCTGGGCACTTATACAAATTTCATTGTGTTGCAGCATGAATAAGTAAAGTACAAAGTGAAGCAAAGTCTGAAAGCTGTTGCTAGAGCTATAAGCATCTATATAGGGAACTGAATACAGGATCTAAGACAAACAAAGTCGCCACCCAAAGAGGCAATGTAGTTAAATTGTCTTGTTTTGGCAATGCTTAACATTCTAAAATGCAAAAAAGAAAATGGGATATCGTAATTTGTAGAAGCAGCTTATTGGGCCCATAGAACTCAAGACTCATTTTGGCTAAATTTCAAAACGTACTTTGAAATTTCAAAATAAAAATTCTTACTTTTTTCTTTTTAATTACAGAAGAAACAGAGGGAAGGAAAATGCTTGGGTTTTGTTGTCATTTACTTTGAAGTAATTTGCTCTTCTTCTAACTTTTGGCTAAAATTCTAGTAAGTGAACAATAAAGCATGTGTGGGAGTTTTCTGGCAGCGTTGAACTTCCTGGTAACCTGTTTCTACCCTAACATGGAGCAGAATTGATCTTTTTAAGATTTTTATGAGATTATTAGTGTTTAATGTAATCGAAACATGCATTTCTTCAGCTATTTTTCTCACACACTGGCATAGTACCAATGGTTCAATGAAGCCTGTAGTCTCAAAGTAGCCTGCAGGATTTTATGCATCACCACATAGTGATGGCTGGTTTTTTTTCTTCTTATTTTTTTCCCCTGAAAAAAATCACTGTTTTTCTTTCCTTTTAAATGCAGCCAGTCTCAGAGGTAGTAAATGCTTCAGAAGTGATGGGCTGCCTTCCCTGGCCCTTCACACAACCCTGACTTTGGCCTTGTCTGATTCTCGTGCTCTTCCTTTCCTTTCTGCCAGCACTGGTACTGTTCTGGCCCAGTAGTGAAATACTTCTGTGAGCAAGTCTGGCCAGAAACCAATGAGGGTTTGTTGTTTTTAGGGGTCTGTTTTCTACTAGTTTCTTCCTGAGCAGGTTTACTGCAGGTCCCTACAAAACCCTGGTGCTAGCGTGAGGGAGGAAGCCATTACAGCCAGGCTGTGGGCAGTGGGGACAGGGAAGTGTTAAGGGAAGCAGGATGACCTCCTTTGGGTGGCAGCCAGCCCTTAGTTGTTGGGAAGATAGGCTGTGTTTGCATACATAAACCTTGACTCATGCCGTTGTTTGGCAGCGGTTCCTGCGTCAGAATCCCTTGCTGGAGTTGGGAAGTGCTGCTAGCCTGTGTGAAGGCTCACTTTGCAGAGGAGGTTTTGTGGGGCTGTGCTTGCAGGTTGGCTGACGGGTCTGTTGGACGCTGTGCTGGCAGTGCTGGTGGGGACTTGAAGGGTTTTAGAATCCTTCCACTTCTTTTTCTTGCTCACCCGTAATATTAAACTTGGAGTATTTGTCCTAATTTTAATGTGAAATCATTCACTTCAGTGTTCTGATTAAATATCCCTAGAAACTGGTTCCTAAAATTAAGGTGTAATTTTTCCAGGAATGAAGTTATGAGACTATTTGGTGCTTTTGTAAAAGGAGAGACTTTTAAAACATCCTGGGAGGAGGAATTAAAGAAAAATACTTAGCTATTGATTGCTACTTGCTTTCTGACTACTTAAGTAAATGTTTTAAAGTCTTTAATACCATATTATTATTGTAAGAAGGATAATTACTAGGTAAGGGTGCTTTTTGCCACAGAAAGACTGTCTACCATATTTTATTGGCTTTCACCATTTTCTAGCTATAACCTACAGAACTGCTGTGGCAGCATACTTGGAGAAGCAGCAACAGCAAATTTATTTTGTATTCAAAGCACAACTTGTCCTCATTTAAAAAAAAAACAAAGGCGTGAGTGCACTTTAACAGCAACAGGTATGTCTGTTTCAGCTGCAGAAGGCAATTTAAAATGGGTTTACTTGACTATAAATTCCAATTCTAACTTTTTTGTCAAAGTTCTGCTTCTGAAGCGTGCATGGTTTCTAAGTGCATTTTATTAAGAGTGTTTTAACTCATGTAACACTTGTTACAAGAAAAGCATTGAAACTCAGATTTCTATAAAATGTGTGATATTTAGGATTTAAGCCAAGGAGAAATGTTATGTAGTTGAACCAGACTATGGAGTATTAAATGAAAAGCTAGCAGAAGAAAGAAAAGGAAGATCAGTAAAGTCTTCAAATAGGGGAAAAAAAAGTCTTTGGTTAAGAAGTAAAGTTGGAGAAACCTCAACATCTTCACTAGCAGATGGAGATATTTCTGGATTCACTTCCACCAGAGCCAGACCCTGTCAGATTTAGTAGTTATTTTCTAGAATAGAAAAGTAAGTTGGCTTTTTTAGTTAGTGTGATACTACTTCAAGTTATTTTCATAATAGTTGCATGTTTCTGCTAAACTAGCAAAGTTGAACTATTTTAATTATTTTTTAGCATTTGAAGACCACAATGCTGAACATGGAGTCTGGGCTACTCTAGGAAGTTGTTACTTCTGCGCTGCTGATCCTCTGAAGGTGTAATTTTGTTGTTTAAGGGCAGTCTTTCCAGACTTACAAGCTCTAACAACATGGATGTACTACCAGAAGAGCGTTAAAATGTGGGTTGTCCTGAAGTGCAGCAGAAATCAGTAGATCAGCTGATACCTTTTGTTTATGAAGGGAGAAGCCAGGGAATACGGGGGTCATGCAACTTAGTACTGCCATGAGCTGTGGTGACACGTCTTAGTTCAAGGGAAGGAACAGCCTTTCTTTTAAAAAAAGAGAAAGTGTAGAAACACCTAATGAAGGAAAACAAATGGTTTTGGGGATAGAAGGTGAACCAGGCTCCCTCAGACATCTCAGTTGCTGCAGTGCCGCTGTGTATTAGTGCAAGGCCCATTAACATCAGGCACCAGTCGTCCTTCCACCTCGTTTGTTGATGTAGGAGACTGAACTGTATCATATCAGCTTTCCAGCATTGTGGGCACACCATCATTTACTGCCACTCACACTAAGGGAGCTGTCAACACAAAGCCTGCCTGCCTGCCTCAAGAGGCAGCTAACAGCCCAGGCAGCAAGGAGCTTGATTCAGCAAATATTTGAGCAGATGTAATGATACCTGGCACATTTAAAGACAAATTTCTCTCCTTTGTCAGAGAACATAATTTTTTCTTAATTTGAGAATGAGATTTAACAATACCAGTAAAGTCTCTGTCTAATAAGCTGTTGGAAGAAATGTCTCAGTGTTGAGGAAAGGTTTCTTGGGGTGCTTTTTTTTGTTTGAGTTTTTTTAAGGTGTCTCAGGGCCCTGCTGGCAGCACAGGCTGTGTCAGATCTCCATTTGTTCAGACTGGATTCTGGCTTTGACTTTTGGAAGTAATGGAATTATTGAGAACTGTTGGTTTTGGAGCTCTGCAGAAGGAGAACATCTGGCAAGAGCCTTACTACATTCCAACTTGCTTATGGAGGGGGAAGCACTCGTTGGTGCAAAATGCATACTGGAAAAAGTAGACGTTGACGCTGCGGGCTGGTGCTAACTTCCATCAGCTCGAATTATCAGTCATATAAATGCAAGTAGAGATGCTTCTAGAAATTTTTTAATAGCGAACTTTAAGCCTTTTTTTTCCTCCATGCCTAAAATAATAGAAGAACACACATTTTGCCCTAGGCAGCTTTTTTGCTCAGGGAAGAAGGTGCTGCCTTTCCCTTGGACAAACGAGTAGGCATTTCATTGTGCTGCAGGGCAAATAGTGGAGCCCTAACCTCACAAAAGCTTCTTTCTCGATTGAAGATGCAGCAATATGGAGGATTTCTCTCCTTTTTTGCCAAAAATCAAGAAGAAATAAGTGAGCCAGGTTGTAATAGTTACCTAAGTCAACATTGGCTATATTTATTCTATTGTTTTTTCCACATCTAACTTAGAGTTAGCCTACCACAGCTCTGGCGTAGGTGAGCAGATGTGCAGTGCTTGCATTTATCCATTAAGCATTCTTCCCTGTTTAAATACTGAGCAGATAAATTTTGTTTTCAGAGTTAAAAGAGGGTGTTTAATGCTGAAATTTTCATACAATAGATACTTTCCCCCAGCTGTATTGAAAGAACCAGAATTCTCTCATGACAAACTTAAGTTCACACAACCCTGATGTGTAACTTCTGTATTGCTTAGTAATGAGAGTTAATTCCTGCAGCTGACTTAGATGTGCTCTTTAGAACAAGGCAGTGTAAGAAATCATCTCATTGAAGGCCTGCCTGTCTAGAGGCAAACTTGAAAACCTTTCAGACTTCTTTGTATTCGATATGCTTTGTTTTATGAAAAATGTAAGATGTTAGCGTGTTATTGTTTTAATGTGCGAGACTGAGATGCCATGCTGCTGGTAATAGACTTTTGATTTCAGTATTGTAGGGATGCCAACAATCAGGTACAGAGATACTGTGTACCTTGGCAATGTATAGCTTTTCTTCCACGTGCTTTTATGAAATGGCTTGATCTAGATCTCCTCAAGTTCAGACTCAGGCTTCTGTGGTCTTGACTGTGTATCTGTAAGTATCTTTGTTTCCAGTCACATTATTATAAATGCAGAATTACATTGACATTTCCTTGGCTATACTGTATAGTATGCTTGCCATTATACTTAAGGCTCAAAATTCCGCCTCACTAAATTGCAAGGTTTTTGTATGATGCTTGATTTCTCCCCTGGTTCACCTTCATGAACTTGGAAAGTCAAAATATATGCTGTTTCTCAAAAACTTTATCAGGTTTTTTTTCCCCCCACTCTCTGCTTGATATAAGACTTTCAAGGTCTTTTTTTCCTTGAAAGATTTTAGTGTTAAGGTATTAATGATCTTCTAAATTTCAACAGGCTAATTTTAATTTGTTGCAATTGGGTTATCTTAATTATATGTGTATAAAGATGCATGGCAAACATCAACACCATGAAAGGATACTGACCTCGGGTTGATCTTGGAATTTGTTTTCAAGAGGGTCAAAATTTACTGGGCACCTTGTGATATAATAAATGGTTAAAAATACTTTTTCTTAAAATTTTTAGGCATGTTGTTAGAAAAGCTGTCACACTTGCCATGTTTTCTTTGCTCGTGAGAGTTAGCACCTCAGTTACACACTGTGTAACTCAGATTAATTGTGTTCTGGTGCCTGAATAGGCATTTTTCTGTACAGTTGTGTTGTAATACAGTTGGTAACAGTAGCTGTTGCCTATGAGGCTGTATTAGAATATTTTTGGCCTGGTGCGTGCAGTCTTGTGACACTGGCCTTGATTTGGTGTGTATATATAAATATATATGTGTATATCTATACTTTAAAGCGTGTGGTTATATAAAGCAGTTGAGTCATAACTGAAGTAACCACAGGAAAATTTGCCAGTAGAATGGATTATTGTGATAGCTGGTACTGTAGGGCCGAGATTTGCATGTTAGAGCTGTTCAGCCTGATACTTCATGGCTCAACACAGAGAGGGGAATAAGCAGCATGATGCAATTTAATAGCAGTTTAACTGTGTGTGTGTGCGTGTGAATAAAAGCTCTGGGTTGTACCCCTGCTAAAGGCTTGATCTCTAAGCTGGTGTACTTTATTCCCATTTGTAACCAGTGAGGCTTCAAAATATACTCTGTGTGCACACATGTAAATATTGTTCGTATACCAGATAATTTATGAAGATTAGCATTTTAATTTTTTTTTTGAATTTTAACCTTAAATTGGATCAAAGAATAACATTAAACTTGTATTAGTATAGGGAATTTTTTTTTGGGAGGGGTGAAGAATAGCTTTACTGTGTAGTCCTCTGAGGACCTCTGTGGATTTATAAGAAAATTCCTTTTTTTAATAATTTAAATCCCAATTTTTATATTTTTTGTCATTAGCTTTTGCTTGAACTCTCTGAATAACTACACACAACTAACAAATGCATGTTACATACAGTATTGTAAATGTGCTCTCCTCTTTGAACAGTACCTGATGTACTTTTTCTGGCAAGATGGGGTGTAGCAACGTGCAGTTTTCTGGTTTGGTACAGTTTGTGTGGGAAACGCCAGTTCCAATTTTATTTTGAGTGCCTGGTATTGTATTTAAAGTGTCCGGGTCATGCCAGGTCACTTGGTGTGTTCGGTGCTATGATTTAGAGTCTAGGAAGAATACGAGGAAAGAGAAGCAGGTAATTTCTGACATTTCTGTAAGGGCACTGCTCGTACAGGAGTTAATAATCCAGTGGGGTTCTTAGGGAATACATAGGTCTTGTTGCAAGAAATGAATAGGACTGTTTGTGAAATCAAGTTAAAAGTAGTAATTGCCTTTTTTTTTAAATAGCAAATTGTATTTAGGTAATGAGTTGAAACAAATCTAAAACATACTTGATAGTTATACAGGAACTGTATTACCAGTACTGACTTTTGATGCTAATAGACACTTTAAAAACAAATTCAAGCTTTTTTTCAGTTGTCCTGAACCAGCATGGGTTTTTGTTCCCATTTTCTTCTGGATTGATGCAATGTCTTTTGTTGCTTTGGAAAAAGTTCTTCAAGTATACACCCCGAAGTTTAATTCTGTCCAGAGAAAATACTGTTCTTGCAAATAATTTTCTGTATGAAAGTATAGGTTTTAAACAGCTTTGCATACAGGGAGAATTCAATTTGCTGATATATTAGGTTACAACTAATTTTTAATACCTGCCAATGCCAATATTGGTCTAAGTTTTGGTTATTGCTCAGGTAAATTGTGTACTTGCTGTATATTCCTCCCATTTGAATAATTTTGTTCTTGTGCAGTTTTAATTGTGATTGCCTATAGAAATTAACTTTGTGTAGCATATCTTCTGACTATTCTTCAAGTAATTTCCACAATGACTGGCATAGTGGATATTTATTCTTTGCTATGTCAGATAATCATGCTCTGGAATTCTCCAGGATAAATAATGTTTCAAAAAAGAAAATTAATTTATTTACTACCATTAATAATCACTTGTGATATTTCAAACAGATCTTACAAACTGATCTTTGCAAAGATTAGTATTCAAATGGAAGCCAGTGTTTTATGGGTACTAATCGAGGTGACCAGTGTCCCCTCAGGGGGCCTTCAGTCCCTGCAGGGCTTCCTTGCACTTTTAAATCCCTGCCATTAGAGGCTGGTAGTTAACAATCTCAACTCCTGTGGTTATGAACCTGGCTGGGCAGGTGGGGAAAGATATGAAAACTAATAGATAAGCCCAGGAGAAATCTCACTTTTACACTGCACAATGGATTAAGTGTTCAATCCGTGACACCACAGCTCAATACAGGGAGGAGAGTGAGCGGCATTGTGCAATTTAATAAAATTATCTTGTGAAGTTTCCTGAAGTAATTGTAAAGTCCAGAGTTGGCACCAGATGACAGACTCAAGGTGATGTTTCTGTGACATATCCATAGCTCTTCCATTCATTTTCTCTGGAGCAAAGGTGCAAAAAAGGATACTGCTCTGCTACTCCCACTGGTGCTTCTAATAAGCAATTCTGTTGCTGGGGAGGAACTTTGCTTTTTGATCTGGAGGGATGGGGGGTGACTTGGTATCCATATGCTGGAAGACAATTAGTACATTCTCCAAGAAACAGAATACACTGAGATTTGAAATTTTTTTTTTCCCTCCATGCTTGCACTTCCCCTTGCTTTTCCTTTATTGTGGAAGGTGGATGGAGAGAAAGTTCTCTATTTATATAGTTTGAAATGAAAGTGGTTTGTCTTCTACCTAATTATAATGTTGCATCTGAATTTATCCCAATGGCACTGAAGTGGTTAGATTATTCGTAGGTGGCCTGCGTTTCATTTCTCTTCTCGATTTGATTAATGCCCTCAGCTTTGGACATTTTAAGCCTACCACATTATATCTGTTGTCAAAGCTGCTTTTGGTTTTGAGTGTCATTCTGGTCCCCTTGTCATCTGTGTTTCCTCCCACTCCCTGAGTAATAAATGTGTGGAACTTTATCTTGTCTTTATTTATTTATTTATTTAATCTGACTGGTGAATTTTGAGTTCTTTGTTAGAATATAAATGGTTTTATTATGTTATTAAAAATACTACGTCTACTATAAAAAGAGAAATAGTTTCAATTGAAAACAAGAAGAGGCTGAGAACTAGTCTTAACCTATTGAAAGTTAAAATATTTGAGTATAGTGTTTCTCCATCAACTATTACTACTCTTTTCATCCCCTTACTAGAAAGTCTAGACCTAAAATATAATTTTGGGTAATAATTGGTATCATACTTCACAATAGACTTTTGCAATATATGGCCTAATGGTAGATTGATTTGTTTGTGTGTCTGAGATGCAAAACACAATCAACGCTTTTATGGTTTGTGCTGTAGGTTTTTTTGTAATTGATTTCAGATGTTGAATCTTATCTGAAGGAATATCATTACTCTGAAACAAAATTGGATAAAGAAGCTATAAAAGATAGAAACTCATACCTTGAGTACCTAGTATAACAATATACAATGTGATTTTTTTTTTGTCAAATCATTTATTTGATCAACATCATAGCAGATGGTAACCCTATAAAGTATATTATCGTGTTTACACGAACATTAGAGCCTGTGTCTCTTGAAATAAGTTTTAAATATAGTCTTCTTTGTCTTATGCCAGCAAGAACAACCTTCATTTCAGTTTGATTGTAAGATCCAATTTTTTTTTATTAGATGAACGTTTGGATCTGTTTCTTCAGAATGAATACATATGTTGAAATAATGAGGCAACAGGTTTCTTCAGGTTTTCTTCTAGAAGAGCTTGACGTGCTCACAGCAGCATCATAAAAGTGACGTTAAGCAAAGCCTGTTTAGAATCCAATGCCTAAAGCCGAAAAGCTTCCTCATGGCTTGGCCCGGTCTCCCTGAGGTGAGTGAGGAACACCCAGCCTTTCCTGAGGGCTGGCCGAGCTCCTGGGTTTGGGTTGTGCTCCGCGTGCACGGCTGGCCAAGGTCAGGAGTGTCCTGCTGGGACAGCGGCAGTGAGTGCTGTGGAGGTGCCCTGTGAGCCAGCCCAGCCCCAGACTGCCGGCTGAACCCACTCGAACAAACATATTAGACTTATGGTATTACTCCCTAATTAAACTGCAGCATATGTGCTGTAGACGTAGTCAGTTTTGATTGAGAAGTACGAAATCATGAGTAATTTCAATTACTTTCCGTCCTCAATGCCTACTAAAAAAAGGAACTGGGGGTAGAACCGTGTTGTACCCATGTCTGCATGAATGCGCGTCTGTGTTATTGGACCTTTGTAACAACACGCAGTTGTTCAATTTCTACCTTTTTTGCTTTACCTGAGGAGGCTGAGATACTGCAGCCTTGCCCTGCACGTTTTTCAGTGCTCTGTTAACTGTCACAGCTTTCCTGTGCCCTTTGACATCCATGATGAATTAATAGATACTGGAATTGTTCACTGCATTTCCTTGTGGAAGGGGTTATACAAAGGTGATGATCCCCCTAGTTCCTCTGTTCTCTTTTGCATTTCCCAGGAAAACACTAGAACTCTTTTCATGATGCTTTACTTTGAGACTTTATTGAATTTATTGCCATAGATGACTCCCATGTTATTTCTTACCAAGTGTTCCCCCTCTTCTGGAGCTTTACATCTGAAAGGTGAATCTGATGGTCCTGGCTCAGTCACGTAGAGTTACCTTTGGCTGTGTTAAAGTGTGCATTGTTTGTTTGTTTGTGCACATCCCGGTAGAAACTGTTTGGGTCTTTGTCTCATCCAGCGTTTGGGTGGTTTTCATCTGTCATCCATGGAAAACACATTAGTGTACAAAGCAGAACAGATTCCTTGAGCACCATCGTAGGCACACATCTGATGTCCTGGTTGAGTGTTGCTGGCTACCTGGGTCGGCACTTGTTTGGTGTCTCAAGTTGAGGGAGACCAAGGGCAGCAGGGGTATCATTCCAAATCAAATCCAGATGTCAAGCCGCAGTAAGTCAGAGTGCTGGTGTTCTGTGTGCAGTATATGATTTCTTTTTTCTTGCAACCTTCACAGAGCATCTAAAATGTGAAAGCACCTTCCTTGTGTGAAAATTTTGTATAAAGGATAGGTCTACATGCAAGCCTGTTTTGGGCTTGTAAGAATAGAAAATGCTGCATGAAAAGGAGGAAAAAGACACCTGGCAGCAAAAAGGAAGTTTACTACTCTAGCTGACTGTACTGGGCTTTTTTAGAAAAAAGAATTCTGGGAACTAGTCAGAAATTACTTTTCTTCGCTATCTGAAACAGTTACATTTTGGTTTAGAGCAGTTTCTTTAAACAATTTATTTGCATAATTCAAATGGTAGGATTAAAATACTAGAATTTTTAGCTGTACATGTGCTGATTTAGCAGAACCAGAAGTCCTTATGTCCCACTGACTCAAATTTTTAAATGAGTAGCATGTTTTACTGATTAGGGGTCATGCATCTGAATGCTCTATGCGTAACCATTATCTACTGACACATTTCCTGAAATCGGTTGATATAACTTACTGCGTCTTAAACTTTCCCAATTACTATGTCTTGCAGTAAGATATTTTTCTTTTCTCCCCCCACATATGTCTCTTTGGAAACTAAGGCAATGGAAGACTTGTTATGATAATGACTGGATTACGAGCACTGTTGTTTCTGGCAGAAAAGAGTCAATTGTGCCAAAAGATTACTTTTGCCTTTGTCAGTGCCAGCCACGACTCTTTACTCAGCTCCTGGACCAGTTACAATGAAACAACAACAATACTGTCAGCTGCAAAATGCAATAAACTTCCCCAAACTGCTGGCTCAATATAGTGGTGGTTTTGCATTTTCAAAGAGCGTTCTTCAACCTTGAGGATCTTTCCTGCAGTACACAAAAAGTGTCTATGGTTTTTATCCGGGTGATTTACTGTACTTTCAGTTTAACGTTCCCTTTTGCAGGTTGTCTTTGTCAAAACAGTATTTTATAGCTCCATAAAGCACATTTCTTAAGGAAATAGTGATTAGAATAGTAGTAGTCCATAGGTAGTTATTTACAGTATTAGCTTGCATTCCATTTTGCAGTATGTCCAGTCTGAGAAATATGCATGAAAATTTTATAGTTGCAATATAAAGTTGGGGTTTAGAGATGATTGTATGGAGTAGCTTGCACTCTACTCTTATTTATAAATTGGGACACTTAGTTCTTATTTATAAATTATGACATTATAAAACTTCATAAATAGTTTATAGTATATATTGCATAAAGAATTTATGCTATATATCAAAGCTCTTTGTGAGAAAAGTTCATGTGACAGGGAAGTAATGAGTTGCATTTTGTAGGCCAAAGTGCTTGGAAGCCTGCAGTTTAGGATGGGAGTGTTCCACATATTACAAAAAAATGTCTTGTGAAGCAGATAATCAGGAACCTGATTGTTAGAATAGTAGCCTGATCCTGTATGAAGGAATTTGCTATAGGAATTCAGGTGCTTTTGCAATTCGCTGTTTGGGAATGTGGTTTAAAGATGGTTTGACCAATTCAATTTGGATAGAAATTGGATAATACATGGGATATATATTCTGCTACAGCGTTCAAAGATCTCCCTATCTTTTCCTTCCCCTTTCTCTTGTGAGCTGTAACCTGGATTTGCATAAAGGGAACTGATTCTAAAAGAACCGTTACAGAGTGTAGAAAATATTTCTGTTTTAGCAGGGCAGAGACCATGATTCTCTGTGGGTTTTTTAAGCCATTGAAATATGACCAGTCTGTCTTGCCTATTTTCCCCATTATGCTAAGAGATCTCGCGTGTCATGTAAAGGCCAAGCGGGGGAAATAATTTTGCGCATTTTACAATACTTAAGCGAGACGCGAGCAAAGAGTAGATAACAAGTATGTGTTTCACAGTATGTGCTGCAATATTCAGTGCTTGCTTGAGATGCAGATAAATCGGGCTGTTCAAAAAGCCGTGATGCTCACATCGTTGTGCTTGGTTTGTTACTCATGCTAATTTCTCATGGATTGGGTAGAGCAGACTCTGCAGGTTGGCAAATTTCTTGGCTTTTTATGCTCCTGTTTTCAGCAGCTGCAGGTGCCCAAATGAACAGGTTCCTCTGTAGCCAGCTTAATTAATAAGGAAACTGCTCATCTGAAGTTTTGCTTTTAGAAACGCTGCTTTAAGTATATGAAAGCAGATGAATTTACTTGAAGTGTATGGAAGTGGATGAATATTTTTTCAGGTTGCATCAGAGAACATTGTTTTTGCTATCATTTCTTATAGGTCTGTATCTTTTTTTTTTATTACTAGGTATGGATGAGCGAACAGGTGCCACATCCTGGGGAACAAGCGGTCAGCCAAGTCCTTCATATGAATCTTCAAGGGTAAGATACCCACATAATAATTCATAATGAAAGTTTATGGGAATGTACAGCGTAAATCAGGAGATGATTTGGCAAAGTTTTTGAAGGGAAACTCCTTTAAATATACAGATTAGCATCTTTAGATGCATCAAATGACTTTGATGGGCTACAGTAGCAATTTAGATTTCTAAGACTAAAAAATATATAGGCTAAGAATTCATGAAAGTAAACCATACATAACTGTGTGCTTGAATGATGAGCATGTATTTTATTTAACATATAGACAGAAGATGAAAGTAGAAGTCATATTACTTAGGAGCAGATTTATTGGCAAAGTGTAGGGAACACTTTCCTCCCTGTTAACATTAACCAGCTAGAGTATGTGCTTTGTCATGATGTTGAAGAGAGGCTTTTCCTTTTAAATACCTTTCTCCTGTTCTAGTTCCAGCTTCATCCATCCCGCTTATTGAGCTGAAGGCTCTTGATAGTATCTGATATCCTAAAATAACATGACCCTTTTCAAACTCAACTCAATGGTTAAAAGCAAGCTTCCTCCTAGTAACTCACATTCCCTTTCATCTACTTCATTTTCTCTTTATGGATATTTACTCTCTGAAGGGACAATGAGCGAAGTACCTTAACTAGATGTACACAGCATACCTCATGTTCTGATTTCAGTGCCTTTGAGCCAGAGAGCTGTGTGAGCACTTGCACCTTTGCAGCTTTCTTGTGCTTGTGGAATGAAATGGGTAGGCTGCAAGACCTTATTCAGCTCACTGGATGCTGTTAAAGCCTCTGCCTTACTTTGGAAGGCAGCAGTAGAAAGATTTCTTATGAAGTCCTAATTTTTCCATTGATCATTAGTAAATAAATTATAATAAATGTAGAAGTACTTCCTGTGTTGAAGAAATATTTCTGTGTAACATGGAAATTAGGCGTTCTTTTAAAACATCCTGCATAACTTGGGGCATGGAGCGGAATCTTCAAATGCCTTCTCTACATTTGAAATGGAATCTTAATTATGCACCTTTAAGTAACTCATATTTTTACTATGTGTTTGGTGTTTTGACACTCATTTATTATGTTGCTGATCAACTGTAATCAATTAGGAGTTAAGCTGACCTAACTGGAATTTGAGCTTGTGATTCATTGGCTGTGTGGCTGTATTAATCACTTTTTTTTTTTTTATGTTAGAGGATCAGCCAGCTAATATTCGAATAATGTAAAGTCAGTCAGTCTTGTATGTTAGCTTTTTTTTTCTTTCTTTTTTTTTCTATGAAGCAGTAAAGAATGTTAATCTGGAATGTCATTTAGGTGACAAGAGTTTTCTTTTAAGGAAAACTCAATTCCTTTTCACAGGAAAACTCCATTCCTGTGTTCTCCCCAGAAAAGTGAACACTGGAAATATATATTCTCTGTATATAGAATTGGCAAGGATTAAGAGCCACAAATTTATTTGTCCTGTGGCTGGGATCTTCTGTAAAGAGAAGTAGAACACAGGAATTTCTCTTCTGAGTTCACTGAAAAAGCAGTGTACTTTGTTTACCAGTTTAAATCGAGCTTACATGCATGAATTTTGGCTATGATGTATGGTCTTTAGTTTTTGGTTTTCTTTCAACTAATGAGGCAAATTACTGATTCAGGATTTTGAATAACGATAACTTCTGTCTACTCCTACATGTGCTGCTAGACCAGATGTCTCTGAGAAAGAGCTAAAAGGAGTGTGTGGGTCTGTATTGTAAGAGTGTAGATCGGTTTCTCAGAATGCAGGGCAAATGATACGCAGCCTTTACATCTCTAGGTTATTCTGTGTGGTGATTAACACAGAGTTTAAGGAAGTTGTAATTGTCTTACATGTTCGACTTTCTAATCCAGTGCTTTTCCCCGTTATTTCAATATTGAATGTCATTCTTGTCCTAATTTGTCTTATTACTTGCTTGTCTGTTTACAGGAAAATGGCAGTCTTCATGGAAAAAGCTCAGACCTCTCCACAGACATAGAAAAGTTAAAATCTCAAGAGGTACCACTTATTCTTTTTATATTGTGTGTGATTTTTAATTTTTTTTTTTAATCCACGTGCAGCCTACTACTGGAGTTTTCCATTAAAGGTCACAATATAGTGACAAAATATTAAGAATTTAAAGTGTCGGCTCACTATTGGCTGGAATTTCCAAAGACACAGAAAGATAAGCAGTTTTCAATTGAATAGAATTGGAATTTGATGATAGTGTAGTGCATACCTGTTGAAGGCTAATGAAAAAAGATGGTGGAGTACTGGCTAAAGGACATTTTTCTTTCCCAAATCCTGCCGAAGGTCTGTTCAGGTCAGTATAAATGGTTTGACTGTGGCCAGCAATGATGCATAAGGAAAGAGTGTAAGTATAGGGCAAATACTTTGCCACCTTTACTGTGAACTCTCTTAGCAAAACACCAGCTCTTGGCTTAGATTTCTTGGACATAGTCCTTATAGCTATTGGTGGGCTTGCTCTCTGATATTTGTGAGTTTTTCTGGCTTTGGCTACAGTTTTGGCAGTAATTATGAGGATTTTGTGCTAAAACTTACCGATTTTTTTGGTCTTATGTGTGCTGCCCAGTGATGTAACTGATTTCCACCATGTTCCTGTGTTCCAAATAGTAATGATTGCTTGTTACTGATATACTTCATAATTTTTATTCTTTTCCCCACAAACACCTTTGTTTTACATGCCACTTCTATGTTCTCCTCAACCAAGCTGAGGTATTGCAGTTTATTTGTATCTGCTTGTATAGCAACTGCTCCTAACCTGTGGTTAGTTCTTGGTGCCGTTCCCTGAATCTTTCTGCTTCTTCTGTATAACTTCAGAGTTAGGGTGATTATGACTGCATGCACCAGTCAAGAGGAGGGTATGCCGTAAATTTCTGCCTCACATAATGATAGATTTAGTCTCTGTTCCTTTCTTACTTGTTACTAAGTCATGCATTTTTTGATTGTCGCTGAGCTATGAAGTGATACTGTTTTAAAAACTGTGTAGAAAAATATTTTCTCTGACATTGCACCATAGTTACCACATTGTTATGAGATTAAGTTATTTTTGAACATGTTCATTTTGTATTTATTTACACCAAATTTTATCTGCTCTTTTATTACCAGTTTCATGGAAAACTTGCTTTGCAACTCTGCACTAACATTTAGTTAGGATTGTTTAAATTTTTTTTTTGTTATCAGCAAACTTTACTGTCTTTGTTTACCCACTCTTTTTGATTTATTCATGGAATTACTGAAGAATCTTAGTATGGGTACAGTTTTTTGGGAAGTGGGGAAGACATATTGGTAACTTCTTTTCACTGTGGAAACTAGATGTACGTTCCTGTGCTTGGGGCGGGCGGGGTGTTTGTCGCGTGTTTTAATCTTTTCCTCAATAATTAATTCAGACTAGAACCTTCTCTCGTACGTAATAGCAGTTTATTTTATTTTAAGAGTCTCTGGTAATACCTTGTTGAAGGCTAAACCATTCTTACTTCAATAGTGTTTTGAGGTAACATTAAAGGCAAGGAATCTCACAGCAGGCTTGAAAAAACCTCCTATAGGAGCCTTGTCTTTTTATTACCGAATGGTAAATAATGTTCTAACACCAAAAGAGCAGTGGGTATTTATGTTTGAATTTCCTGTGATGATCTTAGTTTTGTGAAAAAGTACAAATTGAGATATTAGTGACTTCTGTGAGCAAATTCTCTTTTGCATAGGCCAACTGTTTTGGTAGAAAAATGAATAATTTGAAAAGATACCTATTGGGGGGAGTGATGAAAAAAGTAGGAAAACTTTGTTGTTTATAGGAATAATTCAGGAAGGGTAGTTAGCCAGTCAGTGCAATTCTGTGAAGTGCTGATGGCCTCCCTTATTCTTGAATGGTTGTACTGAAGTCCATATCCAATACTGTGTACCAAGTTTGTCTCTTGCGGGGCTTGTTTTTCTTTGTAGTCTCCAATCTTGTTTTTACCTTTCTATGTGCAGCGGTGGTGGGTTTTCAGTGAATATCTTTGGTTGGTGTATGCAAGTCTCTCCCTTACCTGAGAGATACAGAGCTACAGATATTTTTGCGTGTGTTCATAATGCCTTGCACTAGAAGAGGAACTCTTAGTGTGTGGTGCAGAGGATGGTAAAGCTGCTTTTTGAAAGTCTTGCTCTACTGAGCTCTTTGAAGCAAATTCTGAGGTACTTGACCCGAGTACCACGTCTTCTGCACAGTAATATATTGCCCTACAGCACTTGAAAGTTTTGTCTTCCTGTTGTGAGGTGATACTGAACCTTTTAGCTTTCCTGCTGTAGTTGGGAGTCATAATTTGTACTCATAACGTAGCAACAAATTGGTATAATCGCTTTTTTTGGAGCAAGCGTTGTATCGTAATGAAACATTTTTTCTGTTATAGTCATTATTGTGGTGTGGCTAATGATTGCTGTTTCATGGAGAATAATGCTCTGCGAGGTTTTCTTTCATTGTTTTGGTTCTGTCGTAACATGTCTGCAAAAAGAGGAGCAAGTCAGTTTTTGATCTGTTTAGATTGCTGTCTCCAAATCAAGCATATCTGAAATGTTTTTCATAAGACATTTCCTTGATGGATTTCCTTTTTATATATACACACATAATAATTGTAACTGCTAAAAATTTAACATAAATTAGCTGAGGCATTTTTCTTCCAAAATCTGAACTGCGGGTGTTTCAAATAACTTGCAACATGTACATTGCACTAAAAGCTGTGAGTGTACATTTTGACCCGATTTAACACAAATCTAACTTCAGTACTGAAGATGCAGTTTATCCTCCTGTTCCTTTACATAACTCTGCTATGTATTTAATTGAAGCCAGAGTGGAACTGATCAATATAGCACTGTTAGGTTAGAAGGTTTTGTAGCATCAGGCAACAGGTTGTTCCTTCTACTGTATGTAAAATACTCAGATGTGAATTGGAACCTGAAATACTTTATGCCCAAACTACACTCCCCTCCCCCACCAAGTAGTAATTTAATTTGCAAAGAAGTCAAAAAATAGTAATGAGACAGCAGGTTTTGAAATAGTATTTTATACCTCTTAATCTCAGGTACATAACAAGAAGGAAAGCTGTTAAATAGCAAAACAAGACAAGAGGGACACAGAAATACAGTAAGTGTTATCAAGTCTGTTGTATTTGTGTCCTTTTTGTCCTCTGATTTTTTTTTTTTGCGGGGGAGGGAGCTTGTTTGGTGGTTCTGCTGCTGGTTATTTGCTTTTCCTGATGTATTCTACAAGGTAGCAGATGATTCACTGTGGAATTAAAGCCCAAATTAAATATTCCATATTCAGTGCTCAGGACACTTGCAAATGCAGCATACTTTATAATTTGATTCATGAGCAGCACTTTTCATAGCAAGTTCTGGTTTTTAATTTCTGAATGCTTTAGTCAGGTTTTCAAGTATTTTCTTTAAGCATTTGTTGTTAGTGTGTTGCTATACTTGTATTATTTTATTTCCTGGTTTATAGCCTAGATAAGAGCTAGAAAAATCTGGTTTCCATCATATGAATTTTTCATTTCAGCTATATTGGAGAAGTGGATCTTTTGGTTGAGGTTTTTGTTTTGTTTTTATTGCAACTACCTACCACATTGAAATTAGCATTGGACTCTCTTCACAAATTAGTTTTCCATGTGGCCAGGGAATTGTCCCATTGCATATCATGTTGATATTTGTCTCACAGGAGTTTAGAGAGACGTAATTGGCTATTGGGTTTAGCTGTTTAAAATCAGATTTGTCTTTCAGTAACTTAACTTCTTGGAAATGGATTTAGAGCTGGAGAAAATGATGTTTATTAAAAAATAAATAACATTTGAAATAAATTTGAAAAATAAATAAACTGCATTTTCAATTTTTCTCCATTCCTGCACATGCAGTTTTGATGTGTTTCAACTTGGTATGTGAAAAGAAGCTAATGAATAGTTTTAGAACTCTGTTACAAAGCACGTTACTTACGGTGACACTTAGATGATACTTGTGAAAGCTCTCCTGACTTTTCCCAATAATATGTGAAATCTGGGGTAGTAATACCTGCTTTCCCCCCACTGTGCAGCAGGTGACCAAATAACACAAAAAGCTGCATTTCTGTCTTTAGGATATTGTAGTTGAATGTTAACACTTGCTGATGGTTACGAGAAGGAAATCGTAATTAAAGCCAGAAAGTGGAGCTAGAAAGCTCCTTGTTTCTGGTGCAATTGGGTGATCTCCATCAGCAAACCGTATTCATTCCTCTGGTTAAGGAGTACTATACAAGCTTCTTGCACAATAGAGGGAGATGGGGTTGAAGTACTGGCTGTTCCCAGGGGCCTGGCAGACACGGGGCCTGCAGAGGGCGAGGTGTTTGTTTCCTGGCACGTCAGACAGGTCTCAGCTTGGTCCCTTAGTTTTTGGATACGTGGATGAAACAGTGTAAGGCGTGTGGGGAGACTCCCATCATCATCCATCTGCTCCAGACTTTGTAAGATGATTTTGGTCATTGCTTGAAAACAACATTATTCCCACTGATGGTTTGCTGCAAGGTTGTTAATCATTTAAATGGAGTTATGGCCGTGACCTGTGACAATGGAATGTTTCTTGATATTCAGTTAAGATCAATGAATATAGTGCGAGTGATCCTCAAGGCAAAAAGGAAGAGTACTCTTCTCTGGATTTATTTTTAGCTTACCTTAATTTTTGCGACATTCTTCCTGATCTGTATGTTCAGTAGACCAAGCCAGGTTTTTGGCTCGCTAGGAGCCATTGACAAATACATGGATTAAATGGCAAAAAATAGTCTTTTTTTTTTTGTTTGCTTTTTTTTTTAAAAAGGTTGTGTATTTCTAGAAACATACGTGATCATATAATCCATAATCTTTTAAATTCACTAGGACACCTTGCTGTGGCTGTTGTACAGAGCCTCTTGTCTAACCTTCAGTCAGTGACTCAGCACAGTGTTCCTGGATGTAATCAGTCTCTCTGGTCTGTCCGTCTGTCTCTCACCGCCTCTGCATCTTGCTTTCTTTCCTCACTTCCCCCCCCTCCTTGTGTTTTTTCCCTTCTTGTTTGTCTTTAGAACTTTCAGATTAGTTTGGAGAGCCAGATAATCCAAAATAAAGTGGATTTTAGCAGTAGCTTCGCTTGTTCATTTACACATTAGTCATTTGGATGACTGTTGCCTGATTCATAAGTTCATTGCCAAATTTAGCTTGCAAGGGACCTCAGTATTCCTGAGCTTTAAACAATTAATATTTGTTATTTGAAGTCAGCCAAACTATAAAACTCAAGGAATTGAAAGCAGCATTCATTAAGTTTAATCTTTTGGTCTGCAGCCACGTCAAACTGTGAACTCAACCATTCATTTTAGTGGAATTTTAATGTCTTAAGTTTAAAGGCAATAATTGAGCTTTATTGTAAATTGCTAAAATGCAAATACGTGCTTAGTGATCTGGCAGCTTGGTTATGAGCCTTAGATTTCGGTCTATTCCCAGGGACTTGTGTAGGAGAGGGCTTGGGGCTAAGGGAGGAGAAACAAACAAAACCCCTGTTATCTCTAGTCTAGTGGACTTGAGCAAATGAAATGCTGTGGAGTAGTAAATTGTACAGGGAGGACAACTCAATGAGTTGAGTATGAATTCAATAAAGGCATAGGAAAATGGTGTGCCATGTAGTGACAGAGTCTTCTCCTTTTTTCAAATTTTACCCTGAAGTGGAGACAGGATGTTGTGCTTATTTAAAAACAAAACCAAAAAAAATCCCACAACTTGAGTTAGGGTCAGGAGTACAGTTTTGCTTATGCATGGACAAATCCTGATGTGACTTCAGAAAATAATTGCTAAGGGACAATAGTTTTATGTTTTTGAAGGGGAAGTAAATGGGAGAGAGGATTAATCCCATGAAAACCCTGCAACCGGTGCAATGAAAAAGGATGGGGACAGTGAACTGGGAAAGGTTTTTGACTTGTTCTTAGGTGAGGTTTGTAATTAACTTTAACCAAAATGACAGAACTTTAAAGGTCATTGAAAGATACTGAGTTTTAGGAAGTTAATTACCACTTTGTATGTAAAATGGGGCATAAACTCATTGTGTCAGGCCTTCTCTCATGGTTTGGTAGGATAAACATGCCTAGTAAGGAATGTGTTTCCTCTGGGTGTATCGGTTGGGGTTTTTTTTCCATTTTGTCTTCTGAGTCTTCTAGAATAATGCATTATGTAAGACAATTTTCAGATGTCCTGTGTTACAAGTATTTATGATTTTGTAAATAGTGTCAGATTTTTAATTGGTTTGGCTGTGTTAGCATCCCTGTGCTTGGAAAATCCTGATACAGGCGCAGCCTAAATCACTTGGGCGCTTGGGGCATCTTACCCAGAAGAGCTAGGAATGAATGTTACTAACTGTGGAATTTTTTAACTGGTGGACTTTATTTATTGGAATGATTGGAGAACATCACTCTAATCCAGTGAAATCCCTGAAAAACGAATAAAGCTAGAGCATTCAATGTTGATAGCGCCTTGACTTCTCAGTTACATTGCAGCACTAGTTAGCAGTAGTCTTTCTGCTGCATTTCAGAACAGGTATTATTTGTAGACAATACTTGTTGCTCTTATTTGTAGACGTATCTGACTTGGTCTCTCTGATCACAAACATCTGGTCAGACTGAAATCCAGGGAGAGGCCTGTGCAAAGTGAACAGTGACAACATTACAAAATGCTGTAAGGGAACTGTTAACCCCAATTGCACTTTATTTGGGCTGTAACAGTGCAGAAAGAGAAGTTTGTCTTCCTTTGGGAAAGTTAAAGCTTGCTTTTGTAATAGCTATGTAAGAGATTGGAGCAAGCAAGATAGTTTTGAGTTTACAGCTACGTAATCTAATCATATTCAAAATCAGTTTGCTTTCTGCAAGCAGAAAAATGCCCTGAGCTACCAGCAGTCCCTTCAGAACAGGGTGCTTAGGGCAGGAAATAAATTTGTCCAGTAACTCCTGTTTTGTAGACTTTTTGCCAGTTATTGCTAAACACTCCAACTGTGCACTCTGATGTATACTAATCCATTGGTAGGCTTGCTGAGGAGCCACAGAGGCAGAAATGGGGATGTGTACTCAGCATGGAGCGTCTCTTTCCAGCCTTTCTATGTTAAACGTGCCCTGCAGGTAACAGGAGGTAGAAATGCTCCAAAGGGCTTTGGAAGCCCACCTGTGGTCCAAAGAATGACATCACCAGCCAGAGTACGTACCATCAAATAGCTCTTCCCAAGAGGGGAGAGTAACTTTTGGCATGACTGATTAGTTCCTTTTTCTGCTTGGAGTCTGTATCAATCCAGCTATACTTAAGTGAGCTTCAGTAGATTAGTCTTCAAAATTGCCAGGAACTGAGATTTCCTGCCTTTCTCAGAAAGGAAGAATGAAATTTGGCAGTATATATTATTGAGTCTTGCTTAAAACATGGATTTGAAAAGAGTCTCTGATAGAATTTCACATGAATCCCCCCCCACCTTCTGTTGCTGTTGCCATGAGGGATGAGTTCACGTGCCAGCCGATTGTGTCTTCTCTTCATTACTCAGTCACACAAGTTGGGCGTGTCCTTTAAAAAACCACTATCCTCCATTGGTGTTCCAGACTTTTTAAGGCTCTCAACTGTGTTCTTCTTTGAGCAGTAAGCTTATGTGGTCAATTTGCACTATCTTATTTGTTAAATACATTTTTTGAGCTTTGATTGTATGAGCTATTGGAAGCTTCTGAAGATTTGTCTGTGATTGGTTACAACTCTTCCCAGTAGTAGAACTTGGCTGTTTACTCTGTAGGTTAACAATACAGATGCAAAAGCAAGGAATGGTATCAGAAATGCAATTTTATTTGAAGTACAGCTTAAATGTGAAGAATGCTCTGAAAAAACTCTGTGTAATTTAAATCACTGTCCTTAGAGCTCTTCTGATTTTTCTTAATTTGCTTTTGTGAAGTGCAAAAGTTGTTTGTTAAATCAAAACTGCACGTGTTTGTGGTTATTTTGTATTCATTTAGTGTGGGTGAGCTATATGTGAGAATCAGCCCAGGGTTTCTAATCCCAAACAAAACTCTGGGGCCTGAGTATGAATCCATAACTGAATACTAAGACTCTGAAAAACTGGTGTCAGGCATGGTGGCCAATGTAAGACCTCTTTACATGGGTCCACTGTAGGTGAAGGCATAGGTTACAGTTTGCACAAGTGTAAATTCTGTAGTGGCAAATAATGAAATGCCTGATACAATTAATTTCAGGAATTGCATTTAAGTCCAGAAAAGACCAGTTCTATTTAAAGGGCTTGCATATCCCTTAGTACATTTTCATCCTGTATACTAAATGTTTTGTTTTCCATGGCTTTGGTGTTGTGAAGGATAACATGGAGCATTTTCCAGGTAGATGAAGTAGTTGGTTTATCTCGTGGTGTAGAAATACAGCTTGGATGCTGTGGTAGCTGGTTGCAAGTGCATTTTGGGAAACTGAGAGGGTATATGAAAAGAACGTGATGCCAAATATTCTTTGAAGGAATTCTGATGATAGAAGGAAGAATATTCCTTTTTGTGTAAACCACCCACCCAGTTCTCCAATTCCTCTGTTTCGTGAGTGGGATATGCAATGTTAACATGGGGAGGACCATTAAGAATCCTGTGCAGTAGGTAGATTGTGTTGCATGATGTGCAACTGTATATGAAATGAGTCTTACTCATGTTATATTTTCAGTAGTTCTTATTTACTTGGTAAATAAAGATGTCTTAAAGTTTTCCGTTTCTGGGCCTCATTTGGGCACCACTTGCTGAATGTCTGAGATATGGATCCTCTTTTATCACTGATAGTGTCCTTTATAGTTTCTTTCTTTTAAAAATAAAGTATAGCTGACGTATTTCCTTAGGGGAAAAGGTTTTAAAAAACCAACCATGATAAGGAGTACAAGCAGAGACACAAATGGGAAGCTACCTACTTAGGAACTTTGGTTTTGGTCCTGTATTTGCAAATTTGTGTTTCTTTATTCAGCAGGTTTAATTCCTTTCTTGTTTCATTTCAGCATAAAAATAAAGCACATGTGGTGACCTTAGCTAGGAGCCACTCCGTTTCCTCAGCAGCTGCTGCTCCACGCTGCTTGTCTGACAGACGGGGCTAGGTCATGGTTTCCAGAGGACACCCTTGTGGTCATAACCAAGTTGTAAATGTCACTAAGATTGTTTCTGAATGCCTATCACAAGTGTATCACCGATTCTGAAGCAGATAAAGTCAGCCAAAGATTCAGTGGGGAGTTGGGTCTCCCGGAAGATTGCTGTGCAGCCGAACAGCAGCCAGAGCTGTGACACGCATCCATAAGCAGCGGCAGTGCTGTGACAGTTCTTTAGCCCTCAGTTAGCAGCCCTTTGGTGGAACTGACAGCACGCCTGCAAAGATAGGGAGGCCTGTTTCAGCCCCATTAATGTTGTCTTGAATGTGAGCCTGCGGTCTGGAGAAATGATAAATGTTCAATGATTGATGATTTTATAGTCCCAGGGCACTTGGGATGGTTTCTGGTAGCTGTGAACAATTTTCCCTCCTCCCTTAATTAGGCCTGAGCTTTAGGTTTCTGAACAAGAAGTGACTAAGTGTGAATTGTAAGATAAGGTTTACAAAATGTTTTTCAAAACTTTGGCTACAAAGGAAGTACAATTTTGAGTGCCAGGTCTTTCATATTTTGGTACAGAATAAGTGATTCAGTGTGCATTTGCTAAGTCTGAATGGCAAATGGCATATTCATACCTTTCTACGGAAAAGCTGACGGCATTTCAAAGTGTATTGAGGAGAGCTTTACGTAACCGGGCTAATTAAATAATATGTACATCCAAGGACTTCTTTGTTTTCCATCTCCTCTGCCTTTAGCGTAAGCTTTCAATAAGCCAGTGTTTCCTGACTGCGTAAGGGTCGCTCCCAGTCTGCTAAGCTGGCTGTGCTAATGGTAGAAAAATGCAAAATAGTATTTCAGTTTCAGTGCTTGTTTGCAAATCGGATGACAAAGTTGTTTATTTAATCACTATATGGAAGTAAAGCTTTTGGCAGTGAGCTATGCTGGTTAGCAATGCGATAGTGTCAAAATGCCTATTAATCTGTAGCATTAATAGCAGGCTGCAAGAAGAAATGGAATTTGTTCTTCTCATCTGCACCAACATTTTTTCTTAACATCAGTGACTCTTCCTGAACTTTTTACTGTCTTTTATTAATGCAAACAGAAAGCTTAGGGGAAAAAAAAATCAGTTGCAAGTTCTTCAGACTAATTTTACTCTCTGTGGTTAGTGACTTAACACTAAGAGGATTCAAATATCAAAATATCTCTGTATTATTTAATTTTTAGAAATCTTGTCCATGAGGACACAGCTTATTAAGAAACGCTGTGGTTTCTTTTTGATGGGGAGAAAGTAATATGTGGGCAGAGAGTAATTTCTGTGAGATAGACCTGAAAGCCAACTTTTGTGATTAATGACCAATTGTGACTCTGCACATTTAATTAGGAAAGTGTCATTACACTCAATTAGCAGGGCTGCCAAATAATCTGTTTAATACTCTGGTCTTTTTTTCTCTAGGGTTTTGCAGACAGTCCTCATTACAGTGATCACTTGAATGACAGTCGATTAGGGCCTCATGAAGGATTGTCCCCGACACCTTTCATGAACTCAAATCTGATGGGTAAGTAGGTAATTCTTTACGAGTATCCCCTCAAAGCCTCTTTGGTCAGAAAGAGACATTTTTCATTCCCTTGTCTAGGCCTGACATGTCAAGCATCTGGAAGTTGCTCTGTTTCTCATAGCAACACTGACTTTCCTATTCAAATCTTTTTATGTTGGGTGAGTTCCTTACAAAGGCAATTATCCAGGACTTGTTAGAAGAAGGAAATACCCAGATTTTCTTAAGTTGATCTAGAAAGCTGATAGATTTTGACTTGATGTAAATTCTAAATTATTTTAAAGATTAATTTTTCCTACTTTTGTTTGAGAAGACATTTATAGCAATCTTTAATCTGTACATTTAGAAAACCCTTTTTTCCTAGCATTCAATTCCTGAACTATCTGCCAATTTACTGTAGGCTTCCCTTCAGTTAATAATTCGAGGGCTTGCTTCTTATTTTTAATTTTCTGATTTTTTTGATATTCATTGTATTAGCAACTCTGTCACTTCTAAGAAATAGATGGAAACTCCTGCTTCCAGACCTGTTTGACATTTTCTGCCTTTGAAACTGGAAATAAAGCAAGCAAATGGTGTATTATATTGTGGCCTTAGGTATTGAAAGCTTCTTTTTCATTGCCTGCACTTTGTGTTACCTGAAACATGTTGCTTCTTTTTCATTGCCTGCACTTTGTGTTACCTGAAACATGTTAATGTGTTGATGGCATTGGTTGAAAAATCTCCTTTTGTGTGTTCCAGTTTGGAACATAAAAATGATTTAAAAATATTTAATTTGCCAGTACGTGGTCTTGAGACCATTTTTGTTTTGTATCTTAGATTTCAGGATGACTCTGAATATTTGTTCTGAATTTGTACATTTCACATTGTTTCACTTCTGTATTCCCCATCTTGTAGACATGACCTATTTTGTGATCTCAGTATTGTCCTTTTAAGACATAGCCGTGGTAATCTAAGTGGATTACCTAAATCCAAATCCTGGTGGTCTGCAATTTCTTTTGGAAATCTTTCTACTTTGCTCAGTCTTTGTTTACTACTTTAATTTTCTCCGAAACAGAGGCAGACAAAGCTCAGCTATTGCTGAAAACAGAATTTTGTTTAAACTTCATATAGGAAGCTGAAGACATGCAATTTTAAAATGCCCATCTCTGTAGACTTTGATTAGAGAGGGCACATGTCAATTGGTCAATGACACTTCTATGTGAAGACAGCAAGGTTAAAATGTAGTAGTTATTTTGATAAAGCAGAATACACTTCCCCCTAACACTCTTTCAGACATGTTGTCTTTTTTCAAACGCAAAAAGCTAAAAAAAGACAAGTTACTTCAATTGCTTCTCCAGTGTTTTGATCAGTAGCATGTATGGAATGTTTCTAGGCTTTGTAGCTGATACTGGTTTTATTTTACAAAAATATATAGCAAAGTTTGATTTTTTAAAAAAAAAAATCGTATTACCAAAGGCAAATTAATTGCTCGTGTTTTTAATTTAAGCCATCCAATTTCTAAAGAATATATGCCTTTAAATATATGACAAAAATAATTGGTGCAACTATATCTTCTTGGTTTTTCATTTTTATTGAAGAGATGAGTCTATTAGACATAATAGAATTACATCATTAATACAGATTTGAGAAGAAGCCTCCATTTAGATGGTTTGGTAGAGAGGATTACCAAATTGCAAGATATGTATGTGTCAGTCACTCAAAGCAGCTGAGAACTGAAATAGTTTTGTAAAGCTTTGTGGCTAAGAGTTCTTAGGGATTTTATTTTCTTGGAGCAAAAGTACTTCATTTCCTTCTATATGCAGCCAAGAGTTACAGAAAGCTTTCAGTATATATCTCTAAGATATGATCGCATCAAAACTCTAAAAATATGCCTTTAAAAGTATTCCACTTGTGGTTTTTGGTTTGTCATAACAAAAATTGTGTTCATTTATCTTATGTTTCTGTACAGGATGCAGCTTTGTATATTTCTGTGATGCGATACTTTCACATCATTAATTTTTGCATTGTATTTTAATTGATGGTGAAAGTTTTGAGAGAGGAATGATAAAAGCTACGTGAAAACATAGAGTAGTAGTTTTCTGTGTAGTACCATTGTCTGTGTTTATATTTCTTTATCTGTTATTGAAAAGAAGAATGATAATTCTTCTAAAGTTTTTTTAGACAAAAAGATGTTATAAGCTTTTTAATATCAAATTGTGGCCATGTTCCCATAAACAGAATGAACACATTTATTTTATTAGCTAATGTAGGCATAGGATATTTAAGGTGTTGGTTCATTATTTTGTGTTCTTTGGAGTTTAAAAGGAGATGGAGGCTAAGAACATGAACTTGATGAGCTTATAGGAAATATCTCACTAGGCTAATAGCAGTGATTGAGCATCTGGGGTTCCACAATGAAGATCTAAGAGATACATCCCTTCCCAACATTTTATCGTGACTGAAATACATTTCTGAAATAGTTAAAAACTATTAAAAAAGAAAAAGAGAGAGCAACAACATATTTCACCATTGCTGTCAACACTTAAGAGCACCATTAAAAGAAAGAATTGTGTGTCAAGGGGATGTTGTTGTTTTGTGTATTATGTTCAGCCGTAAGCATATTTGCCTGAAGAGATAGTGGATTATAAAGTGCCACTGTCTTTCATGATGGAGCTCTCAAACATTTTAATGATCTTGTACATTGCAAAAGAGAGAAATTTTGTCTAACAAGAGTTGATAATGATTCAATAATGAACAATTTACCAGAGAAAGATGCATTTCCATATTCATTTAGATATTTTTTGAAGTGTTTTGCAGAGGAAGTAAAGCTATTATGCTGGATTGGTTAGTGTTCTTCACTAATGAATTCCAGAATTATCGTGTTGATTTGGTAGTATAAAAAAAGAAGGGCCGTTACTTATATTTTGAGTAAAACCACTGAATCCTCTTGGGACCAGCATAGTCTGTTGGTATCCATAGAGATATGTAGAAAATCAGGCTAAGATATATTGGTGGTATTGTAGCTCCATTTAGACTTGATAATCTTTGCTTATTCAACACTTCTCTTTTAATTACATTCTAGAAAACTATTCACAAGGATATGAGATTCTTTTCTCTGTAATTATGCTGCCTTTTAGTGCTCTGCACTTGCAAGGAGAGGTCAGTTTTTGCTAGGACCCTTCAAGCGTGTGGTATTGTATCTTCTGTTGTACTGTTCCCTGGACTTTTTTTCTACTGATCTTTTTTACTACTACTTCCCAGGAAGAAAGAAAGCAGATTATTCTTGAATATAGCTTAAAGGGGTTTTTGTTGGTCTGTCTTGAAAATTTGAAGTGGGTGAATTACTTTCTTTTGTGTGTCTGTCTTTCCACAAGAGGTAGAAAGGATAACAGCCAAACTTTTGTGCTCTGTGTTCATCATCTGTGTACTGCACAGTTCCACAAGGTTGTATATGACAAAAAGTCATAAAAAAATTTAGTCAATAGTGAGTGAAAAGACAGTGGTTGAATATCAGCTTGCCATGTTCAAATGAGTCCCTTGTAGTAGAGAGAGAGATCATTCTTCCGAGTTTTCTTTCAAATATATTTCCTTGTTTTCTCATTATTTCTTTAACTAGTTCCTTTAAAGTTTAACGGGCTTACATTTTAGAGCTTTAGGTGTTTCTCAGCTAGCAACAAGGTTTGAAGACCTGCCAATGAAATCAGAGATTCTGAATGTATGAGAATGGAGGATTTTAGATTATCTGCATTTTCCCAACCTCGTTTACTCACTGACTCCAATAGACTGGCTTCAGGTTGTAGTTACTAGTTTATTTCATACCACCTGGTGATGTTGTAACACACCTCTGTTAGCATCCTCATGGCTTTGCTCCTCTTCCTGACAAGCTTCTGCTCTATGCTGAGTAATGCCACGGTGCTTTCTTATGGCCAGCATTAAGAGATGGAAGGACTGACCATGCAGAGAAGTCAAGTCACAACAGTTGGTATTTACAAGGTGGGAGTAGAAATTTGTTACAGTAATTAGAGCTATAAATTATTCAGATTGTTAATAAAAATAGAGCTTCTTTTACTCTGTTTATGATGTGTATATAAAGGGTAAGCCTGGTTCTTTTCCTGTTTGAAATAAATAGGTGAAAGAACCAAAACCAGTCCTGTCAAATGGAAGCAGAGTAATCCACGTTGGGGTTTTTGCAGTGTGACTTCCTTTCCCGTTGGTTGCACTTGATGCACATGGGTCACTTGTGTGGTTTGTCATCAGGCATCACAAAACAGGGTTTCTGAGTAAATTAGGTCTGTATACACCATGAATTTTACCCTCTCTTACTGTTTAGCAGTCTTGTTCCAGTGTAGCAGGGGTTAATAGGTATGTGCTGGGTAGAAACTACTGTGTGAAGGATGGCAGGAGCAGAGAGGTGCTTCATGGGTGGAAGCCAAATGTTAAGAATTTTCAAAGTGAGTCTTTGGGCTCCTGTGAAACTCGCAATGGATTTTGTGTATTAATCATATGAATGGGAGATCGATATCTGGATTGCGATGCCTTCTGGTTTTAGAGTTACTATTCATTTAATTGACTTGGTCGCCAGATTGTGCAGGTTTCTAAGAATGGCTGGGCTTCTGCCAGTGCATCTTTCAAACTGAAATTACTGTCTTAATTTTTATTGTAAAATCTATTGTTTGACTTGTAATTTAAGCTCTCCAGTTGGCTTGGATAGAGTAGTAGGTATTTTTAAAGATGAACGTTGGAGGGCATTTTTTGAAGCAGCATGGTAAATAGCTGAAGCCTTTGTAAGCCTTCCAGTACTGATACAGTTCTTGAACAGCTGATGTAAGCCTTTAAAACCATAATTTGTGAAAGGTTATTCTCAGGAAAAGGAGAGGCTTTTGAACTTTAAAATACCATTAAAAGAAGGCATGCCTCTGAATTGGTACTCAGTTAAGAATCTAACTAATCTTCAGGAAAATTGCTAGTTTTCTTCCTCAGTAACCCTTCAATAAAAGAATTTTGGAATTGAAGAGAGAGATCTTGTTATCAAATGACTTTATAATGGTGAAGGCATTAGTAGGAATAGTAGGAAACCAGCAAGGGTAAATAGTTATTAAAATGGCACACATAAAGAATGATGCCTTTATAGTTTTTGCTAGGAATCTTGTTTTAATTACCTTTTAGGAAGGGAGAGGGCAGATGCAAGAAGGGAGTTGGCGGACCCTCTATTTGTCCAAAATAATAGTTAGATTTCCTTGAATTACTTTCTATTGTCATTAATATTTCAACACATGAAAAAAACCAGGCATCACAATGGAAATTATCTCCAGAGATATGAGTAATAGCAAGATTGATCTGAAATAATTTATATGCAGTTACATTGTTATTAACTTGGAGGATGGTGGAGACGGAGTATTTTATATCCTTTGGAGAATTCATTAGGAAGAAAGAGGAAAATGTTAAAAGAAGAAAATGACAAAACAGTGACATAACAAAGATTATGACAAGTGCTTTAGTCCATCTCATTTTACAGGGCAGTAAGTTGAAAGAAAATTGTAAAAGGATAGCTAATAAGCTTCACATTTTGCATGGTTATCTGTCAAATATTACTGAGTTTAGAAAAAACTTTCCCTAGTGAAAAACCCATGAGTATAAGATCATCCACAGTTACAATAAATACTTAGAGGTAGTGGTACTGAGTCTACCACAAGCCATAGATTGTAAACTTCTCATGCTGAAAAAGTTCCTTAACATTCACTTTACATAACTGTATTGTACGGTTTCACAGTATTATCTTTACATTTCATTGAATCACTTACTGTTTTGATTATTAAAGCTAAAAATACCAAGATGCTGGCTCAGGTCTATGCAATACATCGTGGCTACTTTTCCGAAAGTAAGTGTTGCCATTGCTTCACCCCAGTAATGCTTCTTGTCTTCTTGCTTCTGATAGGCTTATGTTTTTTTAATAATTAGCATTTTCCAAATCATTGCATATAATGAATCTGGCAAATGGAAGATTTCCATTTAAACTCCCTTCTAAGATTTTCTTTTCCTTTTGGGGCATGTCACTGTTGAATTGATGCTGGTTTTATATGATATAGATTGGCTAAAAGCCTATTGTGAATTCCGTGGTATTTTGGGTTTTATAATGAAATTTCAAACCCTGAGTAATGTTTTAAGTTAAATTTCAATTATTTCTTCCTCTCTTCCAGATCATTATTTGAATAATTTGCTTCACATATGAATATATAAACCCACCATAAATAAATTGACTTTCCTTTTTGTTTGTTTGTTTCTGTTTTGAATGCTAGCAGTCCTTTTGTTCTGGAGTGTTTGTGCATCTGGCTGTGTCCCAGCTCTGGCGTGGTGTGTTGGGCAGAGGCAGCTCTCAGACCTGGGCTCTGACACGCTGGTTACTGCCAGCACAGAGCTGCTGCTCTGTGGGCTGAAGCTTTCTAGAGTTGCAGTGTTTTGTATCTGTTCATACAGTTTCAGATTTATCTTTTTTTTTTCCCCAGGTATTACATTAAATAAATTCCACTCACACCAAAGAATTGCTCTCATCTGCTCTTAATTTTCCTTTTGTGAAAGCTAATGGGTTTCTGGGAAATTAAATTACACAGTCATTTAGTGAAAGTGCTAAGTGCAGGGCATTTTTACCCTTGGGTTTTTGCTCACAAGAGCGTATGTTAAGCTTAGTTTTCCCTTCTGTTTACGGTAATATTTCAATCAAATAGCTTCCCTAACATTTCTTTAACTACAGTAATACCTCGAGGCTTTCTCCACAAGCAGCAGGGGGCTCGTGTCCTTTGTAACGTTATGCTGTAGCAGGTGTCCGCGTGTGCTCTCTGCCCCTTGAGACTTTGATCTCTCTCCTGGTGAGCAGCTGTGGCAGAGGGGCCCTGGTAGCGCTCCTCAGGTGGTGCTCAGGTGTGGCTGTGCCAGGTAGGTGCGTGGGCACAGCTGCCTGCCCGCTCTCCTGCCTCCGCTCGCGCCCGGCGTTCCCGCCGTCGGCAGCTCCCGGTGCGGGAAGGTGAGGAGGGGTGAGCAGGTGCACGGTGGGCAGCCTTCCCCCCTCCCTTCAGTGATCTGCTCACTGCAGGGGTGTGCTGGAGTGTTGAGACACTTCATCCTTAACCATGCCGTGGTATTGTGCACGTTTGGACCATGTTTGTATCTCCAGATCAGTGTTGGAGTTGTTAGCAGGCTTAGTCTGCAGTGCTGCGGTTCAAGGAAGGAACCAGAAAGGTTTTCTTTCTGTCAAGTAAGCAAGTGAATAAATTTGTTCTTGAAAACCCATCAAGCTGTACAATTAAACATTGTGCTAGGAAGAGCTGATGATTTCTTTTCACTGGATACTACCAGTGCCACAGGTATCTTCACAATCCACAGCGTGTCCCCCAAGCAGAACTTGCAGCTCTGGTGGTCCATGGACGGTGGTGGTGCTTGCACTGTGAACTGACGAGAGAAAAAATGGGACCTAGTGCTAATTGTGTTGGAGGAAGATGAAATGTTGCCTTCTCCAAAATGGTCTCACGCTTGAACCCAGATTTTTTGTCATACTAAGTACTTTTGAATTGCCAGTCTGGGAATAAATATGCAAAGTCTGTGGCTTTTACATTTTGAAATATTTTAGTTCTGATAAAATTTGTTCTGCCAAGCTTGGGTTTTAGTTAATGCAGTCTGATACATTTGAGTGTTGATTTATTCACAGTGTACTCTGCCTCTGAAAAGGGGAATAAATAGTAATCTGATGAAATTTTTAAGTCTTGTATTTCCTCTTTGTTATAACATGTCAGTTTAGCTGCTGCAGGGTATGTTTATCTGTTACAAGGCTCATCAGTGCATGAAATGCTGAAAGGGCATATTTCTCTCCTGTGGTTCCTGCCATCCCTGGGCACTTGTAGATGTGTTCCAGTGGATGGGATCAGCTGGGTGAAGCTGTAGGATTTTAAATTTGAGTCTGTCTGAAGGCGCCAAGCTCCCTTCTAGGGAGGAGGGGGTGATTCTTTCCCATACTGGTGATGTAACTTCCCCATGAGGCACTTGCTTAGGGATCTACATAATAACTATTATCCTGTTCAAATAGGAGACTGTAGAAAGCTCACTGGTGATTAAAAGATAATTTCGTAATTTTTCATGGCTTGTCTTTGTTTTGTAATAAAGATGTTTGCTTATCGCCAGGTGCATAAAAATCATTTACTTAATCTCTATTTCATTCCATTAATTTTTTTTTCATTCTTGCATGCACGTAGCTGTAGCCTGTGAGTTGCTAGCAGTCCAGTTTTTAATAAATGCAGTAGCCTGTATCCAGTGATTAAATTCTGAACTGATCAGCCAAAATGTTCTAACTAGGCTGCTCGTGCCAAAACAAGTGGCTTTTGTGATTTGGGGCATTATAGTATTTGCATTAATATGATTTGAAGTTGCTAATAGTTTTCTTTAGAGACTGGGTTTTAGTGAGTCAAATGTTTGTTGCTGCTGGAAACCTGACTTTGTTTAGATAACAGACATCTCGGAGGGGAAAACAAAGCAGATGAAAACAAAAGATGTAGTTTTGTCTTTCAGGTGCATGGGGGTGTTGGACCTCTAACACGATGGTTTTGTGAGTTGCCTGAGCAGCCACTGCATTTTCCACAGAGCTGTAAGCTGCTGTAGGTGTGCAGTGCTTCAGCTACAAAATATGTGAATGGGACAAGTATCATCAAAAGAAAACAGAATTTTTAATCTATGTTTCGGCAATAATGTCTGGACACTTTCACACCAGTCTAATATCGCACCAAAGTTGTGTTTTGGAAAAGCGGATGAAAGATTTTCATGTAACGGAAACGTGCAAAGACCAGAGGAACTGCAACTCATTCTGTTAAAAGATGGTTGTATCTTGCTTTATTTGCAAGGCTTTCTTGGTTGCTGGCTTTTTTATGTTTTTTCCTGGAGGCTGTCAGCATTGTAGCTTTCACATAGGTGCGCAGCCTCTGTCTCTCTGATGCGTGTATGTATATCGGGAAGTCAGGAAAATTTTGCAGAATTATTTCCTTGGCATCCAGATGGAGGGTCACTTGGAGAAATAGTGAGTGTGGAAGCTTCACCAGGGTGGCATTTGGTGGAGGGAGGGTGCTGCTTGGTCGGGGTTTTTTTGGAAGGTGCTCACACGGGTCCTCCATCTGAAGATGAAATAGGAGGGGAGAGTTGATGCATAATTTTATGTGATGATGTGTTACATACACGATTAAAGAAATTCACACTATTTGGGTTTACTGTTACTGCTTCTTTTAAAGAAAGCAGTAGCCGTAAATTGAGAGATAAAATAAGAAAGGTTCATTGAAGTGGGAATGAGGAAGGAACACAGTGGTTACTATTGAGATGAGTTGACTGATTTGACAGTTTTTTATAGAACTGGCAAGGTCTGACCGTGAGACTTAAAGGTAGTAGGGAGCCAAGTGCAATAAAATATGTAATGTGTGAATGTACAATGTGTAAATTCAAATTGGAATTGTACAGACCATGGGCAAAACTAGTGCTATTGTCAGAATAACTGCAGTGAAATTTTAATTTGCTTCCCATTGTAATAGGGACCTCTAAAACAATCCTGGCACTTCAGATACGTGCAACACAAATAAGGCATCTTGCAGTGTCTTCCTCTTATATAATGGGACATAGAAAGCAGAAGTCTTGAGAGTAATGTGTGACTTGTTAACAGTCTTGTAAGCTTCAAGGCTGATCCCTGGGGTCTGCGTTGAATACCTGAGTGCCTGACTGTATCATAAATAAACTTGTATCATGTTTAAAAACTGTTCTGCAGTGATAGAAAGGAGTGTACTTGTATGCTCTTTATCAGGATACTGCAGTTTTAAGTATGTTTGCTCCATGGTAGGAGCAAAGAGAAGTTTGTCTTATCATTTTGATGTGATAAATAACACTTCTGTTTCTGACTGAATTAATTTCTTTCCTATTGCATCATTTATTTATTTCACATATTGCTGGTCCATTACAAGCTGTCACCTCAGATTTAATTTATTTATATATGTATTTGAAGCCTAGAGGTACTTCCCAACTTAAACTGATTGACCTGCTAGACTCAAGATATACAAAAATAAACTCCTTACAGAACCATATTTCTTAAATTATGCCTTACCTGTCTTAAAAGTTGCATTGCATTATGAAATACTGTAGAGAATCTTCTGATCATGTAATTCTAACTTCAAAGGAGTTTGCAGAAGCTCCTATGTGTTATGCTGTAGAAAGCATTTAGCACATATTAATATTCTACCTATCAGTCAAAAGATGAGAATTTCTCCCCCATATTTGTAAGTTCTTTTTGCTTTAATTTTAGAGGAGATTTTGTTTCCTTACAGATGTGCTGCATTATTATACAGCTTCAAGTTTGAAAGGTTCTGAAATTGGTACAGATATGCTAGATCAGAAACCGAGCTCTTGCTTATTTTCCAGGATACAGTTTTTACTTTATATTTAGAGAAATGTCATCCTTTCACCTGGCATGAATTAGATCTTTCTTCTTAATGATAGGTGAGGTGATTTTTTTTTTTTTCAGCAGTGTTGTGTTCTGTGGTGAGAGATCGGCCACTCTGTTTTACCATCACTGGAACAATTTTTCCTTACTTCTTCAGAGATTGATATTTTTAATCTTAAGACAAATGTCACTAGCATTACTAGTGTTTAAAAGTTATTTTAGATGTAATAAAGCGGAGAAATCCACGTGCCTTTTTTTTGTGTGTCTGAATCTTATCACTTTGCTGGGTACTTTGCAGGTTGAGCTGTGAGAGCACGGCCTGAGGTCACTTGTTCCTGCAATGCTCTGTTTACCTTGCACCACTACGTTGTTCTTGCCCAGCATAGTGGGGGCTCGAGGGTTATTTTGTTGTGTTTGATTACAGAGTGGTGGGAGGAGGAGCGATGATTGCCTTGTCTTTCTGAGGCTTGGCTGCATTTTTAAAATTTTTTTGTTCACTGCTTTTATTCAGCAGTGACAATTTATAAACAGTGCATGTTTCACAATGATTTCAGCCTTGAGTGCCAAACAACTGTATGATTTTGTTCCTTTGTTTGACAGCTATCTGGCACTAAGCCCTGGGCACAATTATAACAAATAGTTTTGTCCAGTATACTTGTATGTTCTTTATTTCAATTACATTTTTGCTATGACATTAGAAATGTATCTTCCTAGAAATGTGATTCAAAAGGAACATGGTAAAAAAAAAAACCAAACCCTTTTAAAATCTGATAAAGCAGTTGAGTATAAATTTATTCCTTCAGTGTTTTGGAGTTTGGGGCAGCAGGGTAAACAAAGACAGGCCAGTAGAAAAATACTGCTGGGTTTAGTTGGTTCAGTGGCACAGTTACAAACTATGAAAAGGAATATGGTTTGTTGGCAGGAGGAAAAAGCCCATGTGTTTCTCCAGTTGGGTGACCATTTTATCTAGGATAGTTTGTGTATGTATAGACAATAAACAGTGGGCTTTCGGCTATTTATTTAGAACAGAGTAAAGCTAAATAATACTTCAATGTGGAACATTTTCTGTATTGATTTATCACATTTTACCTACATAGAAGAAAATTTAGAGCCCGAATGTCTTGAACTCAAGGTACTGCATTCAGTTGGCTTGGTTGACATTCTACAATATGAAGGAGGAACGCTTCCCCGTTACTGTGCGCCTTGGAGTTTCTGTTTTGTGTGCCTCCCCCTCTCTCCCCAGCTCAGACACAGCTTGGTCTCATGATAGAGACATAGTGCAAATGCCAGTAAACCAATGTGAAATAAAACACCAAATGGAAAGGCAGTGATTCATCAGGAGAAAATGTTATCCAGGCCCCAGTAACTTTTTTTTCTTCTTTTAACCTGTGCTCTCAAGCATTGTTATTCCCTTGATAATCACTTTCAGCGCCGTTATTGAACTGAAAGCTGTGTTTTTAAAGTTGCCATTGTCCTTCTACTGATCTCTCCTTCTTTCTCGATGGTGCTTTTATGTTGCTTTCTTGTTTCTTAATGCAATGCAGTTGTGTCATTGGTCCAGTTTATTTTCTTCAAAAAAATGCCGAAGCCTCAGAGGTAGGAAAAAATGTAAACTTTAATTTACACTAAAATCATTAATAGAATCATCTGTCCTCAAATCTATAGTGTATAGTTTTACTGTAGTCTTACTTTGTGGTTAAACTCATATTTTTGTCCCTTGAACGCACCCATCTGGTTCAGTACACTTTTCCACCTGAGCACT
Source organism: Mohoua ochrocephala (assembly GCA_013398855.1). Classification (NCBI taxonomy): domain Eukaryota; kingdom Metazoa; phylum Chordata; class Aves; order Passeriformes; family Acanthizidae; genus Mohoua; species Mohoua ochrocephala. The sequence continues at coordinate 100,767 of VZTA01019638.1, forward strand.
TTCATGAGGCTTGTGCTCAGCTGCACTTTGGGATTTTTCCTGTCTTTACCTGGCTTGTCTGTCTGCCTTGGTCTATTGACTTGTTTTGGCTCTTTTAAGAAAAGACCATTTTTTTATGGTTTTGTGCAGATGTGTTGCTTTTTGTAAAGATATATTTTCTTTTTGTTTCCTTCATCTTAAATATAAAGAAAAGGTAAACTCTGAAACTGTTTATGCTCTGTTACTTGCCATGTGATACGTACTTGGCTATAATGCCTGACTGTTGAAGTCCAGACTGTATAATTTTTTCACATTCTCTCTGGATTTTTGGGGTTCTTTCTCTGTGCACCTGTTAGTGGCCAGTGCTGTCGGTGGGACGCCGTGGTAGAGGAGTCTTTCTCCAGCATGAGTCTTCTTGTTTGTTTGAGAGACATTCGTATGCTCAAAATTGGCATCTTCTAAGAGGTCTTTAAGTGCAGATTCTGAACAGGGGTGCTGTGTAGCAGTGTAAACTTCCCCCTTCACAGGACAGATTATTGGGCAATAGATTTGGAAGATGAAAATTTCATATTGCAATGAAGTATAGTAATGCATTCACCGATTCTCTGTTAGAAATGCTAGAAGTTGTGGTGAATGGACAAGAGAATAATAAAAACCAATATAGGAAAATACATTTTGAAGTGGAAGAATAACAATTTATTGATGGCCAGCTTCTAAAGGACATCAAAGCTGCAGGACTATGGCTTAGTTAAATTGGAGGAAGGAATATGAGCCAGATGATAAAATTAGACCTGAAAGAGTTTGAATGCAAAATTAGTTAAAATTTGCTTATTTCTGTGTTAGGTCAACAGTATGGCTTGAAGGGGAATTTTGTAGTTTTCCACTGCAGAAAGCAAATTCACATACACATTTTTAGTGTCCACTATTTTGTTATTTGAAGCATGTCTTTTTTACTGAAGCTTCTGAGATGTGTGTGGATGTTTTTCAGAACGCTTGATCCCTTGTAGCGTGTACCATGCTGCTCAAGGCAAGAATCTTTAGATGTCACAGCCATCTTGCCACACATGATGAATCACTTTGCCTAAAGATTTTCTGCCCACAAAGCCTTTGGGGTGGCTCTGTCTCCCTAAAGATGTTCTGTTCAACTGGCCATCTGAGCTAACTGTGCTGTGACCAGTTCATAAAGTGCTAAATCCAAACTTTTTCACATTTTGTTTCTGTTTGTACGTAATAAAAGGGGTCATATGCAGAGAAGTAGTTCAGCTTTAAAAAGATAGCTTTAAAAAATATTGCCTTGAACTTATTTTGTTTGAATTTTTAAAAAAATTTAATTTGTCACAAGAATCACGTCAAATGATTGTAACTGCAGGATACCATCCAAAATGTGTTTTTCTAGATTTTCCCTTTCTAAATTTTTTTTTTTAATATTGCCAATAAACCAGTGTGTGTACTGAATTTCGTGGCTTTCCTGATTGTGTCCCTCTTTGGATATATTCTTTGGTTGTGTTGGCCTGTGAGACGGAATTAGTGGCAGCTGGTAGTAAAACCTGAAGTTCCAAGATATTGAACAGATCGACTGACTGACTGATTGACTGTTTCCTTTCAGAGGTCCATAAACTTGCTGTGGGGAGCTTGGGGAACCACTCTAAGAACATTTAAAATATAAATGTTTTAAATGTTTTTAGGATTTAAAAAGCAATCCATGCTTTTTCAATAGTTCAAAATTTGTGGAGGTAAACTTAAATTCATATCTGGTTGCTCATTTTTCAGATTCTGTGGGCTAAAGCAACATGCATTGAGCACTTTGTTGTGACAAATCTGTAGAAGTAGTATATCAACAATGAGACGTAGGAAGTGACAAACTACAGCGAGTAAATTTTATTTTTAGTGTTCTTTTTTTTTTTTTTCATTATTAATTATTTATATTCTTACCCTTCCTGCCTTTTTGCCTTTGGCTGTCTTTATGATAATATGTATTCCTGTGTTCTCCCCTTCCCGTGTGATCAGTGGAGTCCCTAACTCCCTTTGTAGCCTGTTCAAGGTCTGTTGTTGCGAGGAGGAGGAGGTGGCCCTTCGCCTGCTCTGCTCCTTCCCCCTGAGAAAATCCATGAGCAGACCTCAGCAGTGATTTAAAAAGGAGGTGGCAATGGAGCTACAAACTGTTAGATGGCCGTATTTCATCTTTTGCATTTGTACAAAGAACCACCGTTTCTAACTTAGGCCACCTTTCTCCTTTCTGTCCTGTTGACCCTTTTCAAATATTTGCTTAAATAAGCATAGATGGGAGAACTGCTCATCTATTTTCTTTTTTTGGAAGACAAATATAAATTAAAAAATTTTCCACAGACTTCCCCTTTTTCCCATGTGGATATTGATTTTTTTTTTTTTAAATAACTATCCATCTTGCAGAAAATATTTTCACTACCAAGAACATCCTTTAAATATTAAAATAGCTTTGAGTAATGTATACGTTCTCTCTGTCATAACTTAGAAATCCTTTTTGTTGAAAATGTAAAAGATATCAACTCCTTAAGAACCAGCTCAGTAACTACAGGAAAAAAAAGCCCAAAATATTCCTCATAGCTTTTTAAAAAAAGTTAAAACAAACCCGCCCTCAGCCTCCATGCTATTCCAGCTCTTCTTTGCAGGGAGATTTTTACTTATAGAAGATGAATTCTTGGTCCTTGTCCTGATTCTTTTTTTCTCATTAAAGATTTTGGTTTTGTTAGCTTCTTTACATTTGCAGCTCTTAAATGGATGCAGTCTGTGTCACATTGAAAAAATTGTATTGGAATGAATATCTTATTTAATACCTGAAAGTATAGCGTGATTAGTTGAGGAAAATGCTTATTTGGAAGTCAAAGCCAGTTATGCCTGCCCAAGGTTTAATATTCTTTTTTGTTATGATGAATCCAGCTGTGAAGCCTGAATGGAAATCAGACAGCTTGACGCTAACAGCTGATCATAAGAAGTCCAGTTAGGCAAAACGCAGAGTGAATCATTTTTGTTGACCCTGGATAAAGCTGAGTAACGTCAGTGTAGTTGATTAGATAGAAAGGAGCAGTTAGGCAGTACCTAAACTTTAAAGCATTCAGTGTAGCCGAGTTTGAATCTTTCTGTAGTAGTTAAAGAAAATTCTCAGTAGCACTGAAGATTTTCTTTGGATTTGAATGCTTATAAGAATTGCTTTCATGGAGGGAAGTATAGTCCTAATCTGAGCTGTGTTTTCAGTTTTAAGTTTCATTCAGGGAATGAATTTTTTAAGACTTCTTTTAATATTGGGCAAATGTGTGTCTTTTGTTAGGGTAACATTTGCATTGTCTCCCTCTCATTTAACCATTTCCACTCAAGAAATAGCAAAACTCTTTCAATCTTAGCTATCTACTGTCATAAGCTTCAACACATTCTTGCTTATGTTTATTTTAAATATTAATTTTGCTTTATTTTTCATAATGTGAGTAGTTCTTACAGAAATCAATTTCAGGATATTGCACTGACAAGATGAGATTGTTTTGATTTTTTAATAACTGATTTTTTTTTTTGTTCATTAACTTCTAGCTCCCTTTTTCCAAACAGTGATGCTTGTCTAATTTTTAGTGAATGAATAAATCAAAGCTACTTTTTGCAAGATAAATTTGCTAATTTATACACTACATACTTGTGAATTATATATAACATTTTATTGATAACTTTGCTTCTGTATATTTTGGGGGTAAGAATTGTAATATGAGTAAATTTTCAGTGGAGTCCTTTGCTGCAGAAAAATGCTTCAGGAGTTAGGTATTTTGTTCTTTATGGATTAAAATTTGTGTTACTGTTGTCATGATTCCTTCACTGATTTCAACAAACTGATTAAAATCTGTTAATGATGTGTTAATGTCTTTGATGTCCTTACGGCCTATATAACTTATATAACAATTAGATCCCTGATACCTGTGCCATGCACTTTTAAAAAACTCTTCTGAGAAAAATTCACTAAAAGGTGCCTCTGGTGCATTTCATCCTGTCTTTGTGGAAATCCCCTTGCTCACAAGCAATACTACCTTTTACCATCTTGGAATACCCTTCCTTTTGAAGTTTCTTTGATAAACCTTAATCCTTTTGTGCTCCAGTTTCCATGTGTTGAGCTGAACCTTTTTGTGGTGTAATTATGTCACAAGCAAGCGCAAGCAAAGCCCCACTGATTTCCCGTCCTGGTCAACGAGGGGCTCGGTTTTGTCCGAGGACCAGAAGCGGTTTAGTGGCTGGTTCGTGCTGCCTGCCAGAGTCCCTGTGCCCTTGGCTTCACTCAGACAAAATTTTAGCACAGGGAAGGGAAGTGAGATGCTCAGATGGACCTGGAGACGTGAGCCGTCCCCTTGTTCTCCGTCTTGCTTAATGTTTCCAGGTAAGGGTAAGCTTTACTGAGGCGCTTTCATTTTGGATGAGGTTCTTTGTAAAACTCCTCCCAGCACTTGCCATTGGGAATGCCAGCAGCTGTTAGTTTTTTGGCTCTTAAGAGATGTCAAGTCTGTAGCATAGCCATCAACTTGCCCTGTGTTGCATATGAAGTGTAGTGAATATTAGTACTTAATTCATTATATGACATTTTCATTTCTTTTCAAGAGCTTTCAAAATAAAAGGAGCTGAATTTAATCTAAAAAATGGATCTTATTAAAGGAGAAATTCTGATTTTAACACTATAGGTTCCCCAAACACTACAGTAATTAGCATTCTGTAAGTGCCCAGAATAGAACCAGTCGTCAGGCCCTTAATTTAATAATTTATTGATTAATGGTTTTTGTATTCTAGTGAGGGAGAACACTTCCTCTGCTGCTGGTCAACATAATTCTGCAAAAGGATGTGAATATTCCTTTGATAATACTCATGTTTGTTCTTTAACCCTTCCATGCTCTTCTGTCTAGCACCAAGTGTGCCACCTTTTTATTGTGTGTAGTTTTTGGATTACAGGACTCGGATTTGGCCCCGTGGTTTCGTGAATCATACCCAGGCTCCGAATTGTTAGCAAAATGTAAATACTTTTGTGCATTTATCTTGTATCTTTGAAATAGGGAAGGGAGGAAGTCAAGGAAAGAAGATTAGAAGGCCTCCAGCACCACAAATCACCAAATTATCTGGGTGCTAACTATAAAAAAGTGTGCTTTTTGTTTCTGACATTTTTTTCCCCCTCCTTGTATTAATGGATTAAATTATGCCGTAGTTCCTTTGTGTAGCCTCCCAGATAGGCTAGGAGGGGTTGCCATCAACTTAAAGCAACATGTAGTGCTACAGAGTGCGACCTAACAGCTGTACTCCTATCCTGCCTACTACACTTATTTTTCCAAGTTCTCAGCAATTTATGCCCAAAAGCAAAACTGAGTTGGTTCAGTAGATGCTACATTTACATAATTTTTAACTGTAAAATTTAGAGGTGGCTGCTCTTCATATAATCAGTTTAAGAAATACATAAGTAAAACTAAGCTCTTGGCTTTGGTACCAAGTGGTGGAGTCCTACCTACCTGGGCACTTAGAGCATTCTAAACATTGTATGGGTGTATTAGTAATTTGTTTAGTCTTTTACATTTCAGTTGCAACTCATTTGACTTTTGGCCCCAAGGCGTAATGTAATTCCAACAGAAGATGTGCTCCTTATCACATTTGTTTCCAGAGTTTCTTTTTAACAGTGCAAATACTTAACTCTACAAATACTGAGTTCAGTATAGTGTGATAGGCTCTGGCAAAAATGTCGCGGTATCCTTATGTCCGTAGTGTTTGTTATGCTCCTGAGTCATCAATAACACAAACATAAATTCACATTTGTAATTGACCTTTTTTGCAAACTAGTCAAAAGCAGCTAGTGCTCCGATCCAAGTCTTGGTGTGTCGGGATCGCATCGCGTTGTGTACTTTCTTTATCTGCTTATTTTAAAACTAATCTGTGATACTTAGCCTAAAAGAAATAAAATTATTTCTTTCCCTGAGAGCATTGGTAAGCATATCAATAATTTTTTTAATAGTTTTTCTTTTTTTGTTGTTGTTACCGGTGTTCCTGTTTGTTTCAGAATTTTGTCTTGCATATCACCGGGTCCAGCAGCACATTCTTTCATTGATTTTTCATCCCTCTTTGTCCTTTATCTCTGCTTGCTTGCTATTCAAGGGTCGTTTGGTGAAAGGTGCGAGCGTCGTGCAGAGTTTATTTTGGCAAAATGAATAATGTTGCCATTGATCTGGGTCTGAGCCGACTCCTTCCTCGGGCAGAAGTTCTTAGCTTCAGGTTGTTTCCTTCTTGCAGGCTCTGCTCGAATTGCAGCGTGGAGCCGGTGGTTGAGCTCTACCCGGCACTCTATTAATATGCACAACATGACCGGTTTCGGGGGAAGGTTATTAGAATGCTGGTTTGTATCCTCCAGTGAATGAAATGATGTGTGATTATGAAGTCATCAGGCATGGACCAGTAAGGCTCGAGAGAGCCTCCCCCCCAGGTCCTGGGGGTGCCATTGATTGGTGACCATGTGTTTGTGCCCGATAGACTGTGAAATGGTGTGTTGCTACACGGCTGTGTTGCACCTGCGCCCCACCGAGGTGATTGATTGGTTTGGTCATGTGGAATGTTCCCATCTGGTCTGCAGTAATGTGTTTTTTTTGTTAGGGGTTTTTTTTTCCTTCCTTCCTCTTCTCTCCCATTTCCCCTTCATCCGCAAGCCGCGAGTGCTGGCTGGGGAGTCGGAGCAGGCAGTCGCAAAAGGCAGCGCTCGGCTTCGCCTCGAGAACAAAGTGGGGCTGCTGCAAGCGCTGCTCTCAGTCCTGCTCAGAGATCAGATAGTCGGGGTGGGGGGGGAATCATGAGCAGCTTTGCTAAAAAACTGAACCGGAGGAGGGACGGGATACAACGACTGAACCCCAAAACCTACGTGTCACTGCAGATTTCTTACTGATTTTACAAAGGCGCTCTGCTATTGTAATTAGATTACCCAAGTAGCAGTGCATGTGGAAGATCTTATTTAACCTCAGGAAAGTAGTAGTTTATTTATTGAAAACTACTGATGTTGCACTTTAAATGCCAAGAAATTATTTTAGTTCCTTTAAAAAAAATTCTATGGTTACATTGGGCGGTCTTGTTTGATATTTCTTAATCTCACTCCTTTTTCATAATTGATCTATTCATTCCACTTAATGACTAATTACATATCAGAGCACATCATCAGCAGCATTCATCATTGTAGAATGTAATAATCAATGACATTTCAACAAAGGAAAAAATAAATATGCAAATAAGGACTCATTAACATTTGCATGAGCTGTTTGAATAATCACGTTGCTGACAAGGCTGTAATTAACAGAAATTGATGCTGAGTTCAGTATTTGATAGTGTGTTTTCTCAGCGTTTTATTGTTGTCACTGCGGGGGCTGGAATGAAGTTCTGCTCTACTTGTACCTTGACTTAGGCTTGATGTGATGGGTTGTGCCAGGTAGCAGAGGCTTCTGGGAGTCCTTAATTCATCTGTGACCTACACTTAATGCATAGAAAGATATTTACTGAAATTGCCATACTGCTAATGAAAGATTGTTAAATTCTTGATAATTATATAACAACTGAAGGCAAGCCTCCTTTCCAAAGTCAGGAAAACGAAAAATTATTCACCTTTTTTTTTTTTTTTAAGAAATTGATAATCTTTTGCATGAGTCAGGCTCTTTGAAACTATAGAATATATTATTTGCATTGAAAATTAGGTATTGATGTAGGGTTTTTGGGGTTTTTTGTCTCTTGTTAATCTGGCACACTGTATCAGTGTCAGGAGTCTTGAGCTTTATTGTAATTGAAAATCACTTGCTAAGGAAAATGTTGTGTAATTATGAAATGTACAGTCTCTGTCTCTTCCCCTCCCTTTTTATTATTGCAACTTTACTGCCTCCTCCCTCTTTTTTTTTTTTTTTTCTTTT
>VZTA01019638.1:111592-154946 GCA_013398855.1 Mohoua ochrocephala
CCCACCGGAACGGCCGTGCTCGGCTCCCTCTGCTCCTCACACGGCGTGCCGCGGGCCGCCACTTTGTTTCTGTCCTGAGAGAAGGTGGATGTATTGCTGCTGTGCTTTATGGCAAAACCAGAAATTAATTTCTGGCTTAAAATAGCACTTCTGTGAAGTTGCAAACTGGTTATTATTGGCTTAGTACTTTTTCAATGTTTCCGGTGATTTTGACGGAATTTCTTAAGAACTGCATTAAGAGTAGGCTGAGATGATGTGTCACTGTCAGATTTCTCTGTGATCTGCCTGCAGTCGCCCATCAGTCTCCTAAGTGTGTAGTTCATATGAGCAGTCCTTGCTGAATTTAATCCATTTGTATACTTGGAAGAACATATGTGCTTAGTTGCTTTACTGAATTCATGCCTAAACCTACTTCTAATAAATATGGGGTATTGGTTAGGTCCTGTTTTCCATGGGACCTTTAGAATCAAACCAATGTGATTAAGTCTCAGTGTTTGTTTACCAGTGGTGTGCTGACCAGTGTGAAAAGGGGAGCGACCATATACTTACACTGACTCTCAAACAGATGAAAAGTTAGCTAACATGGGGCAGGATTAAACTATCAGCAAGTGTAAGTCTTGCATCTTGCCCTAAAACAGAAGACTGTCTCTTATAATATCTTTGTTCTAAAGAGACATGCACGGTTTAATGTTCCTTTTGGGGAGGGAAGCAGTTCTGAAAGCTCAGTGCCATTCCTTTTCTCTGGACTGCCATTTCTCCATTTACCGGTTTTAAAATGGTCCCTGTAATTTTTCTTCAACAGCTTACTTGAAGCAAGTGAGTTGGAATTGTATCAAGGAGCAAAGTTTGAAATTCTTTGGCCAAAAATTTCTTTTTAACTGTGGGGGCAGATGCTACTGTTACCGAAGCTGTGTTTCTGGTTATGTACTTTGTTCGGTAATTTGGAAGACTTAGCATTAGTATCATTACTTACAGAATTGAATAACTTTTCATTTCAAGACAGAACAGCAGCAGGATTTGAAATGTTTGAGTTTGGCAAGAAAGGGCTTGTCTGTAAAACAATGAAATTGCGTTGGGGAAATACAGTGCCTCTGTTCAGCTGGGGCAGGCTGAGGTACACTGCGAGCTGTTGTGAGCTGCAGCTGCATTTACCATCAAACACTGAGCTGGTGCCGATGAATGTTTTGTTTTTAGTGTCATGGAAACTGTGAGCCAAAGAATGGATATTCTATTCATCTGGGAAAATAGCAGTTCACTGCATAAAACATCAGTTGCTTCCAAAGCAGTTCTTAAAATAGACTTTGTGAATATAACCCTAGAAGTAAAAGTGCAGCAATTTAAATGACCTCGGTACTACTTTGGTTTTTTAAATTAGAATATATGTGTGAATTAAATAAACATAGAAGTAGTGAAATTTCAAGATACAGCTGCGGCATAGAACTCCTACAATGATCCCATGTTTTACTTTACTGTGCAATTTTTAATTTAAAACATGGAGAAACCCAGACATTTCAATATCAGTCTTAATATTTTCTATGACTCTTCTTCAAATGGCTTGCTGAAAGAAGGATAGTTTTGGTCATCATTCAGTATCATTTACTGTTTTGTACAGCACACCACAAATCATAAACTCATTGCAGAGATCGGATATCCAAGTGAGTGCTCTCATGGGCAAAGAAGGAAAGAGGTGTGGAACAGTGTTGTGTGGGTTTTTAAATGCATGAGCATTTTTGCAGAGCCAGTATGTAACAAATAATTAAGGGACTTAACTCAGTTGAATTGGAAAACTTAAACTTGTTTCACTAAATGTTGATGTTGAGGGAAGTGTAAATGTGAGATGTAAAGAGAAACCAGTACAGTAAAATAGATATACAAAGTCATTGCAAAAGGAAGCTGAAGAAATTGGAAGTAATTTGACCTGATGGAAGTAGGGGGGAAAATTGCCAGGTGCAGGATTTCAGAATCCAGGATTCTGGAATGGATGTGATATTAGTTAAAAGAAAGGAACCTTTGCATCCAGTAAAAGCAGTTGATTCTTTCCGTTTATTGCTCTCTAGCTTAGGGTTGGTTGGTTGGTGTTTGTGGGCTGGTGAGGTTTTGTTTTAATTGGGGGTTTGGAAATTAGATGCCATGTTTTTATCTGGTGTAAGGCTTGCTGAGCAGGGGTGGATGGGCACTGCCCTGCCCATGCTGTCTCAGGTGCAGCTGCCCCTTCCAGACCACCAGTCCTTCTATTTATTTGTTATGGTTGAATTGTATGAGGTTCCTGTTGGCCCAATCCTCTCGATTGTTTCTATTCCTCTGAGTGGTGGTCCTGCCTTCAAGAATACCAACTGCACCTCCAAAACTGGGGTCTGTGCAAACTCTTTCAGGGTGTGCTCTGTTTTCCTCCAGGCTGATAAAGACATGAAGCAAGTAAGGTTCCATATACACTGTATGGTTGGCAATAACAGAATTATAGATGCAGGGAGAGTGATAAAAACATAAATTTAAGTTGAAAAAACTGCATGAGAAGTAAAATAGGTGCTTCAGATGCTGAGACTTAGATGAGTAACTCAGAACAGGATCAAGAAAAGTGTTTTATAAGTGTTTAAGACTGTTTGATATCAAGAACTAATGTGTAGTTGAAAGCTTACAGCAGAGATAACAGCTAGGTATGAAATGGGAAATGTCTTTGAAATTAATCCTTGTTTCTGTATAAAAGGCTTCCACAATAATATGCGAACTCCACAGTACCTGTTCTGTAGTCTGGGGAGCTGAAGTACAAGCAGGTAAAATAGATAAAAAGATACAAAGCCCATGTGGTTTTACTTTCACTCATTAATACTGTTTAGGCTTAGAAGGAAGATTTTCAGTCTGCAATACTTTCAGGTGCCATAACCACGTACCCTTAACACCAAGGTGGACAGTTGGCCTTTTCTAGTCACGCCTCAGGAGGTTCCCTGTGGGATTTGCCAAGGCCAGTATGCCTTTTGCAGAGCTCCGAGGCAGCCCACCAGGAAAGGTTAGGATAATGGAGGAACACAGAAAGTTTCTGTAGCTGCCACCCTGCTCCTAAAGGGTAAATCCAGTTCCTGGCTGCAGGGCCTTGTCACAGTCCCACAGACATCTTTCTGCACTTGGCTGAGTAAGAGGCAGTTTGCTTCCTTAAGTGCAGTTCAGAGCACTCCACTGACCTGTCTTCATTTGTTTCAATCTGCCAACAAGCTCTGAAATTCCAGTAACACATTTAGATTGACAAGCTGATGCTTAAAAAAAAAAAGGAAAAAAAAAAAGACTAAATCTAGGGGCAAGGTTTGAGTCATGTTGATGTTTCCAGTTGCATTTAAAACATTGTCTGGTGCCTAGCTTTTACTCCCTTAGTGCATTAGTATTTTAATAGAGTAATAAGGTTATTCCTTTAAATTATTCTTTTAAAATGTATCCTTTTATTGTCAAACAGTTTGTTATCAATGCATGTAGCTTACAAGAATCAGGTGCATTGATAGTGTACTGTGCCAGCTTACAGTGAAAAAACCACACCTTTCCCACCAATTCAGTTTGAAGAGCATTACCATTAGCCTACTAATCCTTTATTAATAAAATTCCATTTTGGTGATGTCATTAGTTATGATTTGCTATCAGAGGAATAAATTGTTTGTGTAATCCTATTTGCTTCTTTTAAGTATTGTACAAAATGAACTTTCTTCCAGAGATCTTGTACTTTATGAGTATTCTAAGACTTAGTAAAATCCAGTCTTAATATCTGAGACAACCCCTTGGTTTATATATATTTGAAAAAAAGTATTTTTAATCCTTTTGGAGTCCGGTTGCCTCAACCTGCCGATACAGACGTGCAGAGTGTTAGCAATTGCTTTTACATTCTCCTTGCTGTTGAAATAGAAAGTATTTCGCCATTCTTATTCATGTTACCATTTCTATAAAATAATTACCAATATTGCAGTGAGCGTTCTTTTTGTTCTTAACACGCTGAGGAAAAGTGTTTTCCTTATCTGCTTTAGGCCATTTAAAGCCTCTGGAAAGCATGTGTAGCCAAGCAGAGAGGTAGTATTTATTGATATATGAAGTTTTATTCTTTAGTTCATTGAGCAGCTCCCCATGTTCCACGGTGTTTTTAAACCTGAGACTTATGATCACCTTGACTGTGTCTGGACTTGGGTTATTACTCTTAATGTTTCTTTAGTTGCGTTCCCACACCTGTTGTGATCTCTTATAAATACTGTGACTTAAAGCTCCAGTATTCATCCTTGAGGTGCCTTGGCAGTAAGGTTGTTGGTGTTTTCATGAATACATGGAGATGTGAGGTGCCTACAGATGAGGGATGGTTTAGAGGGTTCTGTATTTTTTGAGTGGTTTTTGGTAGATAGTTAAAAGTTCATTCTGTGTGTAGCTCCAATAGCAGTTTACATTTCTGCAGACAGTGATGTTCTCCTGTGCAGTTATTGTCAGTGGTTCAGGGCCTGGGAGGATTGCTTTCAGTTTTTGGACAGTCTAAAGTCCTGTACTGCAAATACCGCTTTTGTACTAAAATAAGAACACCTATTTTAAGCTCTTAGCATTTTAAGTATTTTGCATTAATCCAGACTATCTAATTATTCTTTATGGGGTTTCTGTTTCACGTTCTTTTGGCTCGATGTGCCTTCAAATAACGCATGTGAATAGTCAGGGGTTTCCAGCCCCCCAACAGGAGACGGCTCCTTTCAGGCACCGTCTCCTGAGGATTTCCCCTCCTGTTTTAACAGGTAACTTGATTATTCTGTGGTGCCTGTGGGAATTGTTTCTAGAAGAAGTAATGCTCAGAAAACACTTAACCTGTTGTTTTGTCTTCCAAAATGTGTTTTAGCGTATAATGTGTGTTTGGGGTTTGGTTTTCTATGTTGTTTTTCTGTGTTGTTTGGTTCTTTGGGTGGTTTGGTGGGGTTTTTTGTTTGGTTGGTTTTTTGTTTGGGGTGGTTTTTTTTCTGTTGTTGGTTTGTTGGTTTTTTTTCTCCAGTCTAACAGCTACTGCTAGTTTGGAGCCCACAGTTTGGGAATTCCTGTTTTACCAACCTCTGTCTGTGCAATTGAGATGGCTGTGAAGGGTGAAGTTAGAAAAAGTTATGCAAGTCATTCAAATAAGAACTGTCAGAAGTGTTGTACAACAGAGGACTATTGTATGCATTTGCCAGTTGCCACGTGGAAGATGGTTATAAATGTCTGTTGTGTTTGTACCTGTGTTTATACAGAAAATGGGCAAGGGGGGAATCTTTCTTTGTTGACAAGCTGACTTCTCACTTTTAATGAGAATTAATAGATCTTGGATAGTGAGAGAAACTGTAGGTACCTGCAGAATTTATTTTTTTGTGTGTGTGTGTGTATATATATATATATGAAGTAATCTAGCAATTTGTAGTAAGTAGTGTCACCAAAATAATCTTTTAATTGGAAACAGGTGTAGCATTTTGTTGTAAAGTGTGGATTCTCTATTCCTTTCCAATTAAAAAATCCTCTTGACTTTAGACTTAAGAATGTAATTGATGTTCAAAGTAATTTTTGTCCTTAGATCTGGGACAAATTCCACACCAGGAGAGCAAGGGATGCGTTTCAATTTAACTATAAGTAGCAACTTTGTTAGTTACTTGAGAATTTTAACTAAATCCCTTGGGGATGAGGTGGGGAAGATGGCAAAAGGAGAAATACTTTAATAGACAAAGTGAAGACACTTGGATACTATAGAGAAACATGGGATGGATAGGTGAGGTAAGTAAATGTGTATGACAAATGCCACCAGTGTGGAATGTTTGTGTGTTCTTATGCAAATTCACTTTGGCTATTGTTTTCTGGATATTCAATATCCCTGATTCCCCCTCATTTTTAGTATATTTTTAATCTGCTCCTCGCTGGATGTTCTCTCTATGTGTAACACATATTAATGGGTTAATAGTGTTAACATTACTTATGGTAAGGTTAGCCTGGGGTAGACATAGTAGTGGAGAATTTGAGACTACATGAAACAGCTATTCAGGAACTATTTGGATCGCAGATACTTGCCCACATATGCTTGGGGGAGGAAGAGAAAAAAGTTCTTTCTTCAGGTTTGTACTCCCTCTTCCCTCAGTTACTGCTGTGCATTCTTCCTGCCAGCGACTTCAGTGCCTTTTAGCCTTGCAAACATTTGATTTGTTATTCAGCACAGTGCAAGCCTGCTAAGTGGAGGGACAGGAATAGTACTGAGGAAGGAGCCCTCATGGATCAGCCTCTGTTGGAATAGAAATGTTCTTAGTTTGACATGAGCATATAAATTACGAGTTCATAGGGTCAATCCAAATATAATGTGGAATTTAGTCCACCCTTACCTCCTGTGTATTTGAAGTACGTAAGAACATTAATAAATTGTTTTTATAGCACAAGATCTGTGCAGTGATCTGCAAACTGACAAAATACTCTATCTTTTCTTAGATGTACTTACAAATCAATGGGATGGATGTGTCAAAGACATGTCTTTGAGAAGCAGGTTCTTTAATACCTCTTCACACACTGACATTATTTGTTAAAAAAATATTGTGTTAAAGAAGTTGTGAGAAATCCCTTGACTTCTGTGTTTAACATCTTTATAAATATACTCTGAGATTTATTGCCTGGCTGGTTCAATCAGTAGAATTTTCACAGTGAAAGGCATCTGCAAATGCTGTCACAACTGTAAGTATAAAAACTTCTGATCTTTTCAGTCTTTGGAAAACAAACTGAACTTTTTTTCCAGATTATCTCGTCCAAATGTCAACAAAAGCAATAATTCAATATTTGTTCCTAAATTGCAAAAGTTATAATGGGAGGTTGATTACAGGTAATTCCAGCTTCAGAATTTCACATTTCGCATTATTTGGATGTGAAAAGCAGTTCTTGCTCCAAATAAGTAATAGAAGTAGATAACAGAAGTAGAATGCTGTCTTCTTACAAATGAGAATTTATGGCATGGAGAATCCTAGGAGATTCCTGGCAGACCTGAGACTGGACTGTTAAATCCCATAAATCTCATTCGAAATCACAGACTTTTACTTCTTGACAATCATTAGTTTCGTAGGATCCCAGTCTTTCAAAATTTTGGCCAAAAAAAGGAGGAGGGAGCAAATCTGTGGTGTTAAAACCAAGTTTTCCTAAAACATTTACTTCTGCTGTCTGGGAGAATTGGTCTTAGCAGATGTCACAGTACGGGGAAAAATACTCCAACGTTTCTTCACTAGTTGCAGTCTGTACATACCATTTTTATGATGAGCTGTGTAGACTGCATTGCTGATCAACACTTGGGCATGGCATTTCTGGCTAAATATGTTTGTAGTTTTTCTTCTGTTCTGTTACTTTATTACAATTTTTCCAGTAATATGATTTTATTGTCATCATAAAAGAGTAATTTTATTAATGACTTTTAATTAATAAAAAGTAATTTTAATTATTTTAAATTAAAATTAATCATTAATTTTCTTAATTACTTATTAAACTTAAGGTTAAAAATTTGTCCTACAAGTTTGCAGACATTCTGTATTGTGTAGGTTTGACTGCTTTGTTAAAAGGTACGAGAGTGTGGATGAGTTTGCGAGACTTAGAGGAATATTGATTGGGGAAGCTGCTTGCAGTCAGAAGAGTGAGCTAAGATGGAGCATGCGATGAGATAAAGGCTAGGTTAGGAAAGTGATTACGACTGGGGACCTGCTAATCACTGACCTCTGTAGGGATCCTGTAGTTTATCACTAATCTCACTTGCACTTGGCATTTTCCTGTGTTGCTGCTTCATCGTTCATAGCTGAGTGAGTAATTTGGCTTGGGATGAACAGGAGGAGGGTGCTGCAAGTCCAGCAGCTGCACTTGTTGGCACTGGGTTGCTAAACATCCTTAGTGCAGCCAGCAGCATGCTTGGCACACGTCAGCCAATAATACTTAAACATTGTCATGAAGAGAATAGGAGGTCATTTGTTTTAAGCCATTTCTTCAAATTGTGTTGCTTCAGATCTGTTTCATTTCCAGGAGTTCTGGTCTCAAGTATCGTAAGGAATAATGTATGTTGCATTTTCATACGTATTCACAATATCACAGATCTTTAAAACGCTAGAGAGAAGATACTAAACTGTGACAGCCTCTATTAATGAGTAGGCAATATAGCAGTAGAAAAGGAAGAAATTATTCCTCTGCTGCTGTGGGAAGTGTATGGATATATAGTAAAAATTTTTATGGCTGCGTGTGTCAGTCTTGCCTCAATGAAGGCAGCACACCAAATCCTAGGAGCAGGGATGGATTTGTGTTTTAATCGAACATATTTTTTTTTTCATTGTACTGAATAATTGCTGAATAAGAATTTTTAATGCCAACAAAATTTTAAAAAATAAAGAGTGGACCTGCAAGAATCTTATTCTATGAACTTTGTGTACTTTCTACCTTATGGTAATTTGGAAAGCAATATTGATTAGTAGAAAAACGTCTTTGTTGAAGGTTTTTCTTGCGTCTTTTGTATGCACCTGTCAGTGTAGTTTGTGCAGCTTGTTCCTTGATACAT
This sequence comes from Mohoua ochrocephala, assembly GCA_013398855.1. Lineage (NCBI taxonomy): Eukaryota > Metazoa > Chordata > Aves > Passeriformes > Acanthizidae > Mohoua > Mohoua ochrocephala. Next base: position 120,117 of record VZTA01019638.1, read on the forward strand.
TGGATCTGCATATGAAAAATTATTTGAACGTATTCATTCCGTGGGTAACAAAGACACATACTTTGCTGGATGTGGACATGGAGAAAGCAGCATAAAAATTGATTTCTAGCTGAATTACCAACACCATTTCAATAACTTGAAAAGAAAAATAAATTCTCGAAGTTATCAACAATGTTTTGTTATAAACTGACTTTTGGGTAGGCTATCTGTAGGGACCAGTTAAAAGTGTTCTATCAGTGATGAAATGATGTTTAGGAATTGTAAACACACGCTTCAATATTCACTTAGATTCTCTGTACAAGTGGGGCAGACATGCTTCATGTCTGACAAACAGAGCAGCTGCCAGCTGTGGTCACTATAGCATTCATACTGGATGATAAACATTGCTTCATTAAAAGATGTTGTTGCTTTCCATATTGCCAACCAAACAAATTCTTAGCAATGCACAGAAAGATCTTCAGTCCGTAAAGGGTTAATTCTGTGGGAATTGAAATAATTTTTTGAGAGTTCTGTCATCTTCTCATAAGCCAAGCATTATCTAGCAGTGGGAAAAGGCTGTTTTATACTGGCAGGCATTTATAGCACATTCACTGAAGTAGTCCTCAACTGAGTTAATGTAGTGCTGTTTTCAGCTCGCTATCACTTTGCATCTTGCTGTTTCAGTTCGTTCTGTGTTAAGAGTATTTAGGCTGCACAGCTGTTGTGCATATAGATGTATTGTGGAAGACAATTCCTCATGTGGTATTCAAAGGCTATATTAAGTTGTGAGCATATCACATTTAGACAAGTGATTGCAAGAGAAAAAAATTATTTACTAAATGCCTATTAATGTTTGAATTGGTAGAGAAGGTGTCAGGGTTTTAAATTTACACAGTTGGGAAATATTTGTGGTTCAAAATGCCTAGTGGGATTTTCTTGGTTGGGTTTCTTTTAACTCCATAGTCCCTGAACTTTAAGCCCGTTAGGTGGTGACTAGGTCCTTGAAGTTTTTCCTGATAAAAACACATGAAACTTCAAAAAAAACCCCCCCAAAGCCCAATAAAACACATTAATTCCAAGTTATTAAAAGATTCAAATGCCTTGTGAATTGACCTGTGCAGATGTAAAATTTTTGCATATAACCAACTCAATTGTTTTTAAATGTCTATTGCATTATTCCAAATCTGCTTGGAAGGCACAACTCTGGTATATAGAGCCACTAGTATGTAACCTGAAGAAAAGTTTACCATGATGCTGCTTTGTAAGCAAGGCATAGATTTTGCTTCTAAAATGGCAGCATCTAACTTTTTTGTTGTGTGAAAATAAAATCAGATCTGAAGAAGAAATAACCTTTATCTGGGCATCTGCTTTCATTCCCAGCTGATATGTCTGCACACTACCTTACATCCATGTCTACACAAACCTGTGCAAATGAAGGTGTTCAATGAGGATTTTGTCATTTATAGTGTTTTTTGCAGACTCCTCTCCTTCTTCTAATTAATGTCAGGTGCCATAGCGAGTTTCCTTATGTCCCCGAAATGCTGAGCATTAGTGTTTCTGAATTTCCAGTTGTAATGCAAAAGAGACTACTGCTATCTGTGCAGTGAGCACTGTCTGAGACAAGACCTGAGAGAAGGTGTAACAGACTCAACTGCAAATCTTGTGGGGTAAACCTGCAAGTCACCTCAGGATCTGCTTTGGCTCTCAGTTCCACTGTATTTTTAAAGTTTGTGTTCTCATAAGCACTGGGACTCCAGTAGGTTTGGGTTTTACTGTAACCTCTATGTTTTTATGCTCTTCTGTCAATCTGTAGACAGTACGAGTAAATGAGAAAGGTATTTCATAAGCTGAAAACCAACAAAGGGATTCCTCTTTGATATATTTGGCCATGTGTATAAACTTTATTGGATGCTAGAGACTGCCCATGCATCGATCAGAGAGTGTGTATGGGACCTACCTGCTTGTGAACCGAGGAGTAAGGGTCATCTTCTCAAACTTAACATCACCCACCTTTCAAGTACTTGTGAAGTATGGCTAAGTATTTTCTCTTTCTATTGATAAATAAACATTACCTGTGACATTAGCTTATGAAGGTTTAAATAGTGAGATGAGCATTGTGCCTAGACTGGAGCAGCTGAAGTGTGTTGAAATGACAACAGGCAGTTTGAAATCTTTACTCTGTCACCTTTCCATTGTGCTGGTAGTGAAATGCTATGGCCAGACAGCATGATGCTGGGAAACCTTGATCTTTTACCACTGAAGCTTCAGGAGCTTCCCTGAACTCCAGTAATGTGCTCTAATGGTGCCCAGGATCGCTCACCTCTGTCCCATCCTTGTGCTGTGCTGATGTGGCGACGAAGCTGCTGACATTGTTCCAGTCCCACATGAGGGACCACAGGACGCAGTTCCGTAGTTTGAGAGAGAGCCAGGAGCAGGGCTTGAGTGTGGGCTCAATGTGCATTGCTGTAGTGTGTGCCCGTTGATTTTTGGTGGTTAAAAAATGTGTACCTTTAACATCGTGGCACAGTCGCAAGTTTGAGAGTCCTGTCTAAGTGCTTGCACTGGGAATGTGTTTGGGAGACTATCTGTGAAAGGCACCCTCTCGTAGTTGATCCCGAGTTGTTTTCCAAACCCTTCATTGAAAAGCTGAGGCATTTGAACACAGGTTAAATGTTCATTTGCTCCAGCTAATTTTTGGTAAATATTTAGGCACTGCAGCATCAGAAAGGCTTGACTTGTCCTGGTCACTTCTCAGAACCAGATTTACTATAGGTTGGGCTGTTCTAGTAAGCTTTTCTCCTTTAATATGAATCTGCCATACTTTAAAAAATATAACATTTAAATAACATGATTTTATGCATTCTTATCTAACAATTTCTTGCTTGCTACACAAACCATAATTTACATCATAATTTTTCTAGCCTCTGTAATTGACTCTTGTACAAATATTTGTTTTAAAGCCTGCCTGGAATACTGCATACTTCAGTCAAAGTTGTTTATCATGTGATATGAGATTCTCATTTTCTGGAAAGAAAATGCTGAGTCTGGTCTAATATGAACAGCATGATTCATCCTACTACTTATAATTTTGCATGCTAGGTATTTTATTTGCTTGGTGCTTGATAGTTGTTAGAGGCAAATTGCTTCGGCAGAAAAATGTTAACTTTTTTCCTCCCTTTGTTACAGCAGAGCTGCCATTTTTCATGCAAACTATTGTTGACCGTACCATTGGTAGTTATCAAGGTTATAATCTTGCAGAGATGTTGTTCCAAGAGATTCATACTTCCTCTTCCTCCCTGCTTACACAAGATGCACTTTTAAAATGAACAAAAAGCATACTTTAGATTTTCCTCTTATGAAATTATATTTAGGGATTTTTGGTAGTAAGAGAGAAAAATCAGAAAAAGCAAAGGAAGTCCTGTTCTTGAAGTGCAATTGCCATAACATGGAGCTATTTATCACTGAAATGGGAATGTGAAAGAAAGGCTACTTTTTCTTCTTATTAGGACGGGATAACACACACGTTGCTTGCAAAGGGAATGCCTAGTTGGGTGAGATAGCATTAATTTTCAAATGGGTAGATCTGGTTAATCAATGCTTGCCTTTGGAGAAGACTCTGAGTAGTGGTACAGGGTTTTTCTGAGTCCTGACTGTGTCGTAATTAGGGCAGGCACATGCACTTGGTGTTTTCTGTTACACACATACTTGATGAGTGTCTGATGCTTAGCATTGTTCAGTGGGCTTCTATTCAAGATTTTTGTCAAAGCGTTGATTCTGAGCTCTACTGGAGAACTTGCACACTGAGTTTTGCTATACAAACATGCCATTTTGGTGGTGTACGTAACAAATACAGCACTAAGTAGTTTTCCTGGAACTGGCAAACCCATTGCTAATGTCTTGTGACCTCAGACAGCAACATCAGAAGGCAGCCACTCTGCACGAGGCACAACATTCTGTATGTGCTGCCTACAGGCAAAGATTGCATATATGGCAAAACATAAATATGTTTTGCTGTCTTGCCCATTTGTCTTGCTTGAGTTTTGTACCCACTGATCATTAAACATTAAAATGTACATTAAACACAAAGATTTTTAAGGATTTAGGGGTGAGTGTCAAGCTGAATGAATTGGCCACGATTTCAGGTTGGCATGAGTTTTACTGTTCTGAATGAAGTTTTTGTTTGCTTTTCATGTGGTTTTATTTTATTGCTCAGTATATTCATTGTCTAAGATGGATACCAGCTAAGTGTTAGTTTCATGTAGGAAGGAGAAATGTTCTAAAAGTGTCTCTACCATTGCTTGTTGATAATGGAAATGAAAATGGACCTTCGCCTTTTGTATTTAAATATACTGAATAGGAATATTTTGTAGTACCTGACTGGTTACAAAAGGAATTTAATTAGGTAAATATGTAATCTATTATTGCAGTGTTATTTGAGTGTGTTAAACACAGATGTATAAAAACCTGATTTTATTCATGCAACTTGATGATGATTTACTTTGTAAATTTACTATGATGTGAATAGATTTTCTGAATTGCATATATAAGGACAACTGATGTGGATGTCTAGAGGATTTTAAAAATAACCAAATTTTAAATTTCTTTCTTTTTTTGTAGGAAAAACCTCAGATTGAGGCCCATTTCCACTGTATGGTAGAGATACGGGCTTACCAGGCTGTCAAGTAAGTACAGAGTCTCTTCATTTTAGAGTGATAATTTCCTTCGTGTGATTTCTAATGAGCCAGACTAAGCATACTTTGATCATTTTTGAATGTACAGGAAGTTTGACTGTTTAAAAAATATAATTAGCATGTGATTACATTCAGTGTCTATTGATAAAGATTTAAATAACTAATATGTTTATAATTCTAAGATATTAATTTATATTTACTTTCTCAAAGAGGAATCTTTTTAAAATTTTACCGTAGGTTGACTATTTCCTTTGAACTGGTGTTTTCAGGAGTGTCTTTCTTCTGGAGGATAAAATTTAGCAGATGAGTTTGACATCTTGGTTTTTAGTCTTTTAACTGGTAGCTTGGGAAGTGTGAATGGGCAGCACCATGTGGCAATGCTTCCCTTCTTAAGAAAGGATCATTCTCAGAGCCTTTACTACTTCTCTGCAATGCACATGTGGCAAACAAAGACCCGTTTGTAGCTGCATGGGTGAGCTTTCAGTAACACTCTCCCAAAGAGCAGTATAGCTCTTTACCTTAGAGTTATGGGCTTCACATTATTGCCAGTCTAGACAGTAAAACATTGTATTAGCGTTGTTACTGTTGTTGAAATAATTCTGTATGTACTGTATCGAAATATAATAACTTAAACTTGACGTTAGTTCGGAAGCAAATTAATTTCCACGGTACTCTTTCATTAAGTTAATGTTTTGTATTGGGAAATGGTTTTATATGGACTTTGCATAAAATTCCATTCTGCTTTGCAGTAATGGGTGTAATTTCTGTTGTTTGGTTTCTCGGTGAGGAAAATCCTTTTATATCTCTATATATTTAGGATTGTTTCTATCTAGTACCATTTAATATTAATTTTTTACATATAGCTATTTTAAACCTAGAATCTTATGCATATTTGTTTCTATTAACATCACTTTTAGTTCTGTTTATCAATTTGATAAGCTTTTTAGTATTTAATCTCCCTCAGTTTCTTTTTCCTTAAAATTTTTAGTATGTGGGGAAAATGTTACTGTAGATAAATCTCTATTGGTTTTATATTCAGGATGATAAAAAGTGAGCATAGAGTTAACTTTCAATTAAATTTTAATTCCATTAAGTTCATGTGATAAGTTACAGTTTGTACTTTATTTTGTCAGGTAAATCTGACAGTGTTTGAATTCATTTAACTTGGAATGTGGCAGGATTTCTGAATCTTTTTGAGTTTTCTTTGGTTTTTGTAAATGGCATGGTAGCGCTTGAAACACAGCTCTCATTGCAGCTACAGTGTTTGAAATCTGTCTTAGAGAAGGTCAAAAGCGATCATGACTGGTCATTACAATCCAAATGAAGAACTGGCTGCATTGTCCCTTACAGAGGCTTCATGTGGTCAGTTCTCAAAAAAGTCTAGAGATGGAAGAGACTGCATGACCACCCTGGGTTTTGTTTTCCACTACTTAAGTGTAATTACTCTTAAAAAAGTTTCCCTGGTGCCTTATCTAAACATCATTGTAATTAAAGTAGCTAACTCTTGTCTTACAGACAGTGGACATGGAGAAGAATCTCTTCTCTTTTAAGTCGGTAGAGGCTGGAAAAACCATTCAATGATTAAGATGATACGGAGTCCTTAGAAAAGATACGACATAACTGCAGTTAATTTTTGCGTGGGCGTGCATAGTGCAGGTATATTTTAGCAGTGGATATGCAACAGGATCTATCTCAGACTGAAATATTAGTAGAAAACCTTATGCTTTGCTCTGAATGTTTTCCAGTAGGTTCACAACCCTAGAGAATTCCAGTGTTTTAAATGAGGTCAAGTACCTCACCTAGGACCTTACCACTATGGCAAAAAGAAATGTCCCGGATCTTTCAGGCAGTACTGTGAATTTTTTCCTGTGGGATATTTGCCTATTTTCCTAACAAATTTCCAGTCTCTGCTGTGTATTACAATTGAGGTGATCTAAAATTTCCCAATACCTTTTTATGGTAATGCTGGCTAGCTTGTTATTTCTCACTCTGTATTTTTCAGTTTACAGGTTCCATGTACAAAATGTATTTACTTTTTTAACACGTTCCTTCTACCGTCTCTAAATTTGTCAGTGCAATTTTGAATTCCAGGCTTGCACTGCATTTGTAGATCCTTATGGGTTATTTGCTTTGTGAATTTAGTAAATGTAGTCTTCATTTTTCATCCAAGTCACTAATTAAGAGGTGGAATGATGCCCAAAACAGACGCCTGCAAAGTCTCAGTTAATACATTCACCCACTGTTGATCATAAACTCTTAGCTGTTTTTTAATCAGCTTTGCTCTGTATTCAGCATTAGTTTAAGTTGTCCTTGGTTCCTTAGTTCACCTGTGAAATGTGGAATTGGTAAAAGCTTTATTAAAACATCTCTTATGCAATCTGAGAAGGAAATTAATTTTACATACTGTATTCCAGCTGAATCAGTATCACTTCTTCATTATCTTTTGACATTTGCAGTCCATTTCTTCCAGTATTCTTCAAAAAAAAAGGAAATTTAGGTTGTTGAGGAATTACAAGCCACTACTTTTCTTCCTCTCTGAAACCAACCAACCCCATTCTTTTCTGGTCTCTGCTCTGAACCAGGAGTTCTTCAAGGACAGTGGCTAAGGTTTCTGAAATGGTAAAATGGCAAGAGCCAGTCAGTTACCTGAGTGTGTTATTGGGTACAGGTGAATTGAAAATACCTAACTTCTCCAAGTTCTCTTGAATCCATCCTTCTCCTACCTCCTTTCCTTATGTTACTTGTGTAAAGGGTATTAATAACCTGGTATGGAAGTGTGAGGAGTTTTAAGTTTTACTTTCTGTTGAGTTTACAGAAGGCTGCAATGAAAACTTTCAAGACCACTGTAAACTGTGATGTTTCAGGCTCTTAGTATCATTCTCACCTTTTACTGAAAATAATCTAAGCAGTGATTTGTAGGGACTGTTTGCTACCTACAGGCTTTATATTTAGGCTGTAGGAGTTGAAGTGTGATTGATTTTCAGTGTAGCTTAAGAACCTGAGCAATTTAGGTAATGGAATCTGATTCAGCTGTAACATTTAGCCACAAGAACATAAATATGGCTAATTTGCAAATATTTTGTTAGCAGGACGTGCTGGTTTTCAGATTTTCTTTCTATCGGGTGTTTTAAGCAATCCGAAAAGGAGCATCCAAAAGTATGTAGACTCTAAGTGGATGGGTAAGATGATAAATTGAGGCTTATGCAGAGCTGATTTAGATGAATGTCAAAAATGTTTACCTGGAGGAAGAATTGACAGCTTTAAGAAGAAATATTAAGACCTCTATTTTGCTGTGAGAATGAAATGCAATGCTACATGACTCGACACAAAGTCTCTTTTTGTGTCTTTGAATGGGAGAGAGGGTAGTGGTTTGTGATTTTTGAGGGGGACTCCACCATTCCTGTTGGCCATGTAATTGCAGTTTTGGGAAGGGCTTCTTTTCACAAATTATAAATCAGGTAAAGGTTAAATTTTCAGAAAGCTTCTTGTAATAAAGAGGATTTTCTTCACATTTGTGTGATTTAGTACTGAAAACAGTAGCTTATGTAAAAGAAACAAGATTAGACTTCAGATACTGAATTCATGACTCCCATTTCCAATATCATCAAAAAGGTCCCCAGCTGTCACTGCACATTGGTTTGACAGGTCTGAGCTTAAGGAAAGCCAGGGGTCTGCGCTATTTTTAAAGTGAAATTGAGATAAATGTGCAGTACATGTGTAGCTGTTAGACTAATTCTTCTAATTGTTTGTGTGGGTCCTCCCAGAAGGTAACTTCATCCCCAGGAGCCCGTGAGTGCCCTGGATAATTGGCAGGGGGGATGCTCCTTTAGCCTCCCAGTGCCTGTTCTCGTGTGCCTGGCACAGTCTCTCCTCACTGGCATCGCTAGGCTCAAGACAGTAAATCGTTGGTGACTATCCCCTTAATGTTCTATTTTCATTCTAAACAATCATGCATGAAAAATAGACATGATGGATTTTTTGACGTGTGGAGATAACACATTTATCCTCCCTTCATAATAATTTGAAGGCTACACACTATCCTGTGTTTGGGAAAGGAGGTGGAATCAAGTGCTGAATGTAATGGATGCTAGGCAAGAAATAAAGAGGTATTCACCACTTGTGGTTTAAAGTGTAGCCTTTCTGTAAAGAGTCGTATCTTAATTTACTCCATTTTTCTTACTCATTAATCTCTACGGTCTACATGATGACGGGACACTTCAGAAGTGATAAAACTCATTTAGAAAAACTGCTGCTGATAAAACTGTAGAATACATGAATGCTGGAAGGAGCTACGGATTGAATTTACTAAATACATTTCACTTAGACTGTGTACAATCATATATATATAATAATGTATAAAATATACACTACTCTATAGTACATGATATATATATACCTATTGCATGGAATATATAGCACTACACTGAGAGCATATGGACAATCTATATGATACTGTGTACACTACATATATTTTATTTAGTGGCAGATGGATTTTTAACTCATTTCTGCTGCTATTATTATGTAAGTTTTGTGTATGTTGGTAAGAAATAAGGCAGCTTTTTCTTGGATGAAAAAAATTCAATAGAAAGCTGGTCCATCAATATTTCCAGTAACACTGCTACCCCATTTTCCCTTCAACAGCCTCTGCTGTTGCCATGAAGCTAATGTGGGGTGACTCATTTAGCAGCATATTATTGCATCATTGCAACATGATGTAAGGCACATCAGCCTTTATTAAATTAGCCTGAATTTTGCAGTATGACAGTAACATTTTATGCACATTAACACCACACTTAGTGCTCCTTATGGGAATATACTTCAAGTAAACATATTAAGACATGATTTCAGACAACTTTTCAGACTTTACCAATTTCTTCTTTCTTCACAATTTAACATGGAACTTTAAAGGTTTGCATCTTGTTGTCCACAAATTTAGCTATTTATTAAAGCATAAAATAGCAGCGTGTTAGACTGTATTTGCTGGCTGCTACATCCTTAATGGACTAAAGAGTTTGTTTTATTTTTGTGCAAAAAAATTTGTTTCTTAACAAACACTATAAGAACTTTTGAAATAAACCCAAAAAATGCCTTTAGCACCAATTTCTTGGGCAATTTAACAGATGATCACTTCAGCAAAAGAAATGTCTGCAAGTGTATGTTACTTTGTCTTTGCATAGTCAGTAATTTGCCTCTTTAAAATTTAAAGAGACTTTAAAGCAGCTTGAGCAGAATTCAAACCTAAAGAACAATGCTGCAATGTTGGGGCAAGTACTGTCTCGGAGCTTACTCTCTAATAGCTCCGGAAGTGTGATAAGGGTACAACTCCAGAAATTTGAGCTGGCTAGGAAGAACATAAAAGCTCGTTCATATTGCGCATAAGCAAAAATGGCAACTTTTTTGTGTTACTCGCAGGGTGGTGAGGATTAAGCAAGCAAAAGTTAAAACAAAGGTATAGATACCAGTTTAATGCATAGAGAAAAATTAATAGCAGAAAATAGCACCAACTTAAAAGTATTTTTAATATGTTCCTAAACTATATAATTGTAAAATGTGGATTTGGCGTCATGGAGAAGAGTAACTGATTGTAATGTTTTTAATAAAGCATCAGGTAACATTAAACAGCTGTAAGAATAAGCATACAGACAAAAATTTGAATGGTAGGAGATAAGAATGTGTAAAATGTATGTGGGAAGCAGAAATGAGATTTACTGACAAAATTGGGAAAGTAGAGAAGAATATGAAAAATGTAATTGGAAATACAAGTTTTGTGAGAACAAAAAACTTGGAAGTGACAACAGTGAAAGAAATGAGTGATTGTGAATAGTGGGCTAGAGCAGGGTTTTAGTGGCATCTGCCAGCTGAGGTGTTACTTAAAATATGAGAGTTAGACTAGAAAAAGGTATTTGTAGCACATTGAATTTTCCGAGGTGGTTGTTCTTCAAATGGGTACGAAGGCACCCAAAGGAACCCTCCTCAGGCTGCAGGCGTAGCCCCGAGCAGCAGCCTGGCAGCCTGACACTGCAGTTGCTCCTAGGATGCTTTGACAGGGTTCCTGCTAACCAGTGTCTATTAAACAACAAGAAAGCTCTTCTTCCTCGCTCCTAGTGTATGTTTGAGGATGCTTTTGATGGATCTTTCCAATGAGGCAGAAGATGACATCATTTTCTGGACCTTTCTGATAAGTGAGACCTTAGAAAGACTACAAGCAGTGGCACCAGTTGCTTTTCTTCCTTCCTCGCATAGTTTTAGAAACAGTATAGAGAACGTGATGTCTCCTTAAATCCAAGTAATACTGAGTTATGGAAGTATAAAAAACATTAAGGCTTGTACATGTGTGGGGTTTTTAATACCAATGTAACTTTAAAGCTGAAAAACTGATTTTATTTCGTAAATTTTCTCTTTTTAATCTCCCCTTCTCTGACACTTTTGATATCAGGTGTCTCCCTGAAGCAGATTTTTACAGCTGAGCTATCAATCTCTAAGAAATGCAGCTGCTGAAGGAAAGGCTGACACAATGTTAACTGAAGCAGTGACTCTGGATTCTGCCAGCTGATACCATCTTAAAAGATTGGGATGGGGAGAGGGATATATAGTTTAAGGGCAGATGGAATGCCTGAACTTTAGTTTATTTTGCTTCATTTTACTTCTCGAGTAGAATCAAGCAATATTAACTTTCTGTTCATCATGATTTATTAGAAGTGAATTACTTATTGTGCTATTGGGAAAATATTTCCTGTCACTCAGCAGATAAGGAGTCTGCAGAACCTTTTTAGAAAGTAAAAATGCATGGGGCATAGGCTAGATTTCTTTTTCCAGCGCTAGAGGTGACCACCTGAAGTTAATCAGGGAAGACATTCCCCCTGGAATGAAGTGGGTAGCAGGTGTTAGGAATTCGTTATAGTTGGAGGAGGGATGCTATTTATAAAGGGGGAGCAGTTCTGTAAGGAATCATTTTCAATGCCTTACCAGGCAAACAGTTTCTTGTCTTTGCCCTTCTCTTTCTCACACTATTTAGGGTTGGCGAATTTTCTTGCCACTTTTTTTTTTTTGTTTGTGTTTGATTGTATTGAAGGTTATGAATATTCTGTAAATTAATATATATGCTATCTTGCATGTTGCTACATAAGGAAGTAAAAATAATGTTACAGCACGGAGTGCGGATAAAACTTCTTTGGTGAATTACTGTTTGCATCCAGCTAATCTGGCTGCCTCAGAGCTGGACGCTTCTCAATTACAAATTTATGGTATTAGTGGGGGATGGGGAAAATATTAGCTCAGCTCCTTACTCCCAGCCATGCCTGTTTATCTGAATGAGCTGGATTGCCCTTTGGATTTTCTTGAAGTGTGTATTCCTTTTGTCTGTAATTACTCCAGTATGTTAAACCCCCGTTTGCCTTCCTTTTTAAATTAATAGGTAGATAAAGTCCCTTCCCAAACTTCACATCTGCACAAATAACTGGTGTCAAGAAAGAGGCCCTGAGTAGGACTGGGGAGGGGGAGTTGAGTGGTGTAGGCAACCTGTTACTGAGCACTTCTTCCTGGGGTGGGTGGGAGAGACTGGAGCTCGGGCAGTCAGTCAGTGATGAAAGGAAGCACAGGATTTCTCATTTACATTCCTCCTTCATGGAACTAAACCATCCAGCTTGTATTGGTTTCAGCTGTGTTGTGGAGTGCTTTTTGATCACTGGTGCTCCTGATGGCACAGGTTTCTAAAAAGTGGGGAGAGAAGCATGACCTTTATTTGGGAGAAGGGATTGTAGCCTAAGATACTTCCTGGCCATTTCCTAGCACCCTAGTATTGAACTGAGCTCTCCCTTGATCATATGTGAAAACACATGGGTTCTCCATGCTAAGTCCTAACAATTAACAGGTTGCTTTATTAACGTACCCTCATCATGTTAATAATTTTCTGACTTGGTGCTTAAAGCAAAGAGATATTTTTCTCTTAGTTGTGTGGGAGAGGAGATGTGCAGCTTCCATAATGTATACATGAGATGATCTACTAATGGTCTGAAATATTTTTAAATCATTTTGCTGAAGATGCAGAGGGAGGAACAGATGCATAGTTTGAGCTTTATAATATCCTTTGTAGTCTGACTTCTGTAAATAAGACTCAGCATAATATCTTTTATTATAATATTGACTCCTCACTCTAGTATCTTGTAATCATAAAGGGAAGCAAGGAGGCTGGTACCATAAAAAGGAAAAAAATAAAAGAATAACCACTGAGCAGCTTCTCTTGTAAAATTTTGGAGTTCTCCAGAAAGTGGCTTTTGTATAATCACAGTAAGGAAGCTGTTCAAATTACTGTTTTCATAATGTAGCGAAAAGATTCAAAGGCGAAGGGAGGGGTGCCTGACCTGTAATCACAATGCTTAGTAATGCCTTCCTAGAATTCAGTCAGCAACGCAAAAATACCTTGCCCGGGGGGATGAACGAAGACAAGCTGAGCCAGCATAACCTCCGGGATTGGACACCAGCATCAGCAGGGTGCTGCTTTAGAAGCGTAAAACTGAATTTGTAGTCTTGCCAATATGCAGCATCAGTGCAAGAAAGCCAATATTGCAAAGGAGAAGGAAGGCACCCTTCAAAATATTTGTATTAATCAGGGGCTTTAAAGACGTTTAGATGCAGAAAGAATACAAAATTATTCCTTCCCTTTGCATTTAATCTTTGCTCTCCTCACTGCTAAAAAAACCCCCCATATATGTAATTCTGAATAAACTCCTTTCTTCTCTCTCCTGTGTCCCTGTGCTCAGTCCCAGTATATTTACACATGAACAGAATTTGCCACGGTAGCAGCCTCTGCTTAGGTACACACATGAATAAGCAGCTCACGGTGATCTGGAAAAGCTTTGGCGTATAAAGAGAATATATTGATAACTTGATCTTCATCGGTGTTAACATTATTTGGAAAGACAGTAAAGCTAAATGTTATTTTGTTTATGATGTTGCATCACTTCAGTATTTAGTACCCTAGGTAGCTGGTTTTTAATCCAGTGAGCTAGATTAGCCTGATTACACTGGCAGGATGCAGTTGATGGATGACTGTCATTATCTTCTCAAACCTGCATGATACTTTAGGTATAGGAGATGATAATTAAATTTTCAAGAGACTATATTGAGATTATAAGACCTAAGTATTTTTTTAAAATGAGGAATATGTTTGCAATTATCAACATGTTGTTAGAGGATCCTCTCCTGAGATGTTTTATTAGCAACCCCTGATTTCCTTTAAATTGATCAAGAAAAAAAAGCTCAAGTTATCATATAACACTTTAGATGTTGTTTTGGTTTTCTAATTCTGATATTTTCCTCCTCCTGAAACAGACCAAAAATGTATCTGATCAAATCTATTGGTAATGGCTTGAAGATGTACAGGTTAGCACAATATATTTAATGAAACCTTGTTTGAGACAAAACACTAGAGAGGATCATAATTAATGCCTCATTTTCTGCCAGTTGCTATTGATTACTCATTCAGAGTCCCTTTGTTCTCAAAATGGTAACACTGTATTTCACATTACTATTTGATGATATTCTCAGGATGAGATTCTTTAACAACATGCTGATAATTGCAAACATATCTCTAAAATTTAAATTTAAAATGAATTTACATCATATGTCAATGTTTTTTCCAAATTCAGCTCCTATTTTGGAGCGCATATTCATTACAGTTTCCAAAGACTGGAGACTTGAGTAAAGTGAAATTCAACACTTTATATCTTAGTTGTATTTTTGGCTTAAACTGCGTGACGTGGAACTCGAGTGAATGGTCTTTTTGCAGCCCTAACCTCTCTGCTGTGCTAGGATTTCAGAGCAATTATTTGTTCATGTTTTAGTGTTGTGCTGTGTTTTCCTTTGGAAACACCATGACAAAATATACAACTTTGCTGGGGGATTTTGCAAGTTTACCAGAGTTTGGCTTTTCTGTTTTGTTATGTTCTTTTAACCCAGCTTATGCAAATTGTCAGGTTTATCTATAAGGCAAGACATGCAATACTGAGACACATTATATCCGTGCTCTAAGTCATCCAAATGGCTCACTGAGTAAAAAGGACACGCACATGAAACTTGTGCTCTACCCAGGGCAACATTTCAAGTTTACAGTAAGGCAAGGAATGCACTTGCCATCTGCTCTGTGTAATTCTGAGAAATAGAGAGATGCCAAGTGAGTTTGTCAGCAACTGTGGCGGGATAATGGAGGGATTTGGTTGAGATGAGTGGTATTGCATTACATTATTTTGTAAAAATAAAGTATCCAAGCTCCCAATTTTTAACTGAACACTCAAGTACTTTTTTTTACCTCCAGACAGTTTTCCTGCTTGAAGTAGGTACAGCCTGACTACTAGGACTGAAAGCATAAACTTTATGAAAAGGAAGATAATGCAAAAAAAAAAAAGAAAAAATAAAATCTAGTTGAATCTAGTTGACCGTTGGGGAGGTTTTCAAGATCTAAGTTTGCAGTTAGTGAGTTGCAGCTCTCATTTCACTGCCAAAGCAGCCTGCCTTATTATGCCAGCATAATGGGCCTGTCATAATCAGTTGCATATAATGGGCTAATGCTTTTATTCTCGACCATATTATTCTTTTGATAGAAAATAATGAATAATGTAAAGGCACACAGTTGTATTTGGATGAAACTATTGCATAGTTTGGCTATGGTTACACTGGGAAAATTTGAGTTCTTAAAATGTTTGCCAATGTTTGCATTTAAGAAAAGAATGTGAACAAGATTTAGACCAAGAAGCACAAGGCTACCTGCCTAAAACAAATACATTTTTGAATAGGCAAAACTTTATATAGGTAACATATAGAGTGTGTTTATTAAAACTGTTTGTGTACTTTTCAGGACACCTTGGCTTTCCTGTCTGCATAGAGCCTAAATGCTAGAGAGCTGCAAGGGATATTATATAAGGACATCTGCAGGACTTTACTTGTCCACTTGTTTTTTAAAATATCAAAGTAAAATCAAAGAAATGTTTACCAACATATTAGAGTTCTGCTGCCTGGTGTCCTAGAAGTGCACTGAAGGCAGAGCAGTGTTTTGGTATCAAATTCTATCTAAAGAGTCACAGAATTGGGCCGGGGAGAAGAAAACTTTGGAATTAGTCAAACTCCTTTTTACTTTTATGCTTAAATTCTTTGAAAAAATCAATTTAAGAACCATTTTAAAATAAGTTGACTAAGGAACTTTTTTTTTAATCTCAGGCCTATCATTTTGGTATAAGCATATGGTTGATTGGCTTGTTAGTTTGAATGGAAGTTAACTTTGCTTGCACAAAAGTGCAGCTGCAATGCAAAGTTACTTTTCTGTGACAAAGGTGCATCAATCCACCCCCTATATGTCGATATGATTCTTTTTCCCCCACCTCACCCTTGCAATTCTTGAATAGATTCTTGAATTCCCCTACATTTCATTTTTATGAGAATACTCTTTAGGAAAGTGACCCCTTTAAAGTATTTTTTGAGATTGTGGCCCTTGTGAAAGCCTTTCCTATTTGGGTCAGGCCATGCCATTTCCCCTGAGGCTGTCAAAACTGTTTCTTGGTTTCTCTGAAAGGGATAAATTGGAAAAGTAAAGCAGTCATGTTTACATCTCTTTCTCTTTTCTCTTTGGAATCAAGCTCGCTGTGTTCTTAGTTGATTGTAATAAAAGCCTTTTTTTTTTTTTTCAGTTGGTTATTGAACACTTATTCCTTAGGGAAAACATTGCTTTAAATAACTTTTTGTGTATCCTGAGACTAGCTATATGCATTATAAAATCCAAAGAGTTAAATTTTTAGGGGTGATGCCTGTTTATTGACAATGGCAATACAGACAAGGACTTGGACAAGCATTCAGGAGAATAACCAGTCATTGATTATTCTTTAGTAATTGGATGCGTGCTTGGCAGATGAGGTTCGGAGTGAGCGTGCAGGTTCTCTGTGGAGAATGCCCCTAACTACGTGTGTAAGTGATCTGCCTCTGCGCAGGGACCTCGGGCACTTAGTCAGGGGAAGCTTGATGCTGATAATACAAAGCTTTTTTGCTATCCTCAGTGGTATTTTTGTATTCCTTTCTTTATCAGATGCCCTTAGGAAAGGATCAGTCCTAATCAATATTTTTTCTCAATTGGTTCAAGCAGGCAGAAAAATCAATGAGCTGAACTAATGACATCTATTTTTATTTTCTTTTGGAAGACTGAGGAACAATTACAAAATTCTAAACAGATGTTTCATTTGATTGGGCCAATGGTAGAAGAGGGTTGTGGTTTTGTGTTGTTTTGGTTTTTTAATCCTTTTTTATAAATAAAAAAATTCTTACCCAAACACAGTATAGGTCAGAAAACTTCTTCAGAGTGTGTTGCACAGCTTGAGGTTTACTGTGTATTTACTATAGTGCTTGTATGCTAACTTTGTATTATCGAAGTCAGGCTGCTTTGAAATTCAGGGTCCAGTGAAAATGTCAAGAACTGGAACACTTAGGACAAGAGCAAGAGTGGCAAATGTCATGAAGTAAAGGTTGGAGGTTAAGTCTGGAAAAGTTGCAGACTCATGCCTTTTAGAATGACTTCGTAGAAATGAATTCAAGAGCTCTTAGTTGTTGTTTTTGTTTGTTTGTTTGTTAATCTTTCCCCATCTCCTAATGAGTAGGGGAACAGAGGAACTGGGAACCCTCCCACCCCCCTTTTTTTGGAAGCATCTGTATGGATCTCATTGCATTTCCAAAATCCCTCCAGTGACCAGGAGGAGATGCTGGGGTTAGCAGGGAGGGTTGTCTTTAATGTGAATGGGCCGTGGTTCCCAATTGTGTTTGACAGCTGCTCTGAGCGAGCAGGGCTGCACTAGCTGACCTCCAGAGGTCCCTGCCAGCCTCAGTGGTTCTGCCATTCTGGGAGGGGGACTTTGCCTCAGCTACTTGAAATGACAACTATTATAATACTTCCTCCCTTCCCCACAGGCTATGTAAAGAAATTTTCCTTCAGTCCTGGGTATTTTTGGTTAAGAAGGTCAAGTGTTGGGCTAAGTGAGAACTGGTTTCATATCTTCTTCTGGCTGGTGTTGGTTTGGAGGAGCTGCTTTTCACAAACATTGGCCAGGTTTCCTGCACAGTGTTCACCTCTAAAACTGGAGTAAATGTTTAGAATAGTATCTTTGCTAAATTCAGATTTATACCGGGCAAGCCAGATATTCTGATGTTCATAATATTTTCTGCAAAACAATAAACTCTTAACTATTTGACCAAAGCAAAAATCAGAAGACCTTGGAACAGCCCACCAGCAGATTTCCCCCCTGCATTTATTTGCTGTGTACTTTTGTCACTCCTATCAGAGTATCTCATTTTAATATGAGTTTCAGATTAAGAATTCTGATTCAAAGACTATTGTAAGAATAACAATGAAGAAGTTGAGCTGAGGGGAAGCTATTTCTATGCACTAACATTTTAAATAAATTTTGATCTTCACACTTTTGTATAAAATAGTTAACACTTTCGGGCCCTCCTTTAGTTTGTGATGGGGCGATTCTTTCACATCCCACTCTATTCAATTAAAAGATAAGATTTTTATGCTCAAATTAGTCATCAAACAAGTAAGAGAGAGAAATGTCAATGGTGATACAATACAAAAAAAAAGCTTATTTTATAAATATCCTGTAACTCTATACGAAGTCTGCATTTTCTGCTAATCCCAGTGCACCGCAAGGTAGAAGGCATTTAGTACCTTACTGCAAGGTGTATGAGTGAGGCTCACCTTCCACAACTCATCACGCCAGAAGAATCAGCTTCCATGATCTAGTATAATCCAAAAAATACATTTATTTATGAATGAGGTATTTGGGCCTCAGAAGGGGAGGTGAGGAGAGGCAGGAGCAATGAAGGGCCTCTGCAGCTGTCCCAGTGGGCTGCTGTATCCCAAGCAGGCAGCAGCACTGGAGTGGTTCCTGCCATAATCCAGCCCACAAGCGGGTTTCGTGAAACCTCTGGAACCTTCAGGGGCATGAGGGCTCCTTGTGGAGAGCAGTTTGAGGGAATGAGGAATGTTGGCTTGGGAGCAGTGAGGCTGAAGGAGAAATTAGGTGGGGTTTTGGTGTAAAAGTTACTCCAGTCAGCAGTTTCTGTCTCAGCATCACCTGGCAATGAAATGTCGGTGCAGATGAGTCTAAGCAAAACATCCCTGTTGTGCTGCCAGCCGACAGCCGAGCTCTACCCCCTTATACTGGGAAGGCTGCACTGTGTGCTGACCACGGCTGAAGAAATCAAATGGCTTCTGAGGCTGCTGCTTCCATGTGGCTGTAAAACACTGGCACACATTGAGAGCAGGGTGTTTTTAGATGTGGGCAATGCAGAGTAGATGCTGCTCCATGAGGAAAGCTGTGTGCAACAGCCAGGAGTGAAACACAGTGAATTTTTACCGCCTGGTACATTTTCTGTACAAACAGTTCCGTGGGTTTCACTCCAAGTCAGGATTTTCAGACTAAAACAAGGCTAAGCATAGCATCACCTGTGGAAAAACTGTTCTTCTAAATCACCAACATTCATTTCAGTTTTACAGGGGAAATCCATATAATGTGAGGTCAAATAATATATAATGCACTTGTTAATTGTTCAGAATGTTTTTATTTTTACTGCATGAAAAGGGAACAAAAAGGGTAGGGTTCAACTATCTTGTTGGTTTGAAGTTTTTAAAATGTCAATTTTTCATGTTCTGTTCATTAATTTACTCTGTTATCTCTTGTCTGCATTTGATTTTTTTTTTGGACAATTTTATTCCATGTTTTTATGAATGTAATCTAAGTCTTGATTTCTAAGTAAGTGCTAGAACTTAATGTCACACTATAAACTCTTAGCAGTTTTTATCAATTATGTTTATATTGTGTAATAGAAGAGGTGCTATATTGCAAACTAAACAAAGTATTATGACTTTTATTTAAAATTTAAATATGAATTGATTCTTTCAGATGTTTTCAACTGAAATGGTTATGGCTTTTTGGAGGCTCACAGCCAAACTTGCTCTGCCTTTCTGAATTATGCTATAGTACATACACTGAACACTGATTTTAAAAAGTCTACATTTTTTTAAACTCTAGAACCTTCAATGAATCCCAGTAAATTCCTATAAATGCCAAGAGCAGTATGTGTGGTTAATAGTTTGTTAGCCTGGCATATTAACAGCTGCATTGCTATAGAGCCTAATTTGACTTTTCCCTGTATATTTTTGCAGTCTAGTCTGCTTCGGTCTGATATGGGGCTTGGAAGTCCAGGTCAGCTGTCATCCTCTGGAAAGCCTGGAACACCCTACTACCCATTTTCTGGCACAAATCAGCGCCGAAGACCACTTCATGACTCATCAGCTCTTGGTGAGTAGTACAGACAGCTTTGAAACTTCTGTTCATGGTGCTTTTCTGCAGACTTTATTATTTTCTTTGACAGTTCATTTAATGTACTGGCGATTGCTCTGTAGTGAGCAATTGAAATTACACCAAACTGCTATATAAGAGAAAAACTGGAACTATTAAGGTTTTCTTTGAGACACTAGCTTGGCTTCAACACTGGTCAGTGTGGCTTACAAAACAAACAAGAAGCTCTAATAAAACCCTTAATTGCAAAAGCAATAATGACAGATGGATAGGAGCTGATGACCAGCTGAGTGCCCTTAACCCGTGCCATCATTAACTCCTGGAAATGCCTGACCTTGAGGTCATTACCATTATTTAGTAGGGGAAGGACACAAAGGGGAAACAATTATCCTTTTATATGCTAAAAGTAACTTTATTCAGGGCAATATATAGTTCATTGTAATTGCTTCAACATGCCTTTAAAGATCTTAGCTATTGGAGGCTAGTAGTTTATCCTAAAATCAAACTACCTTGCAAAATATGTGGACAGGAACTTGATTAAAAATTGTTATAATCCTATGACAGTATTAATATTTTATTCTGGGGATAGTTGGAGGTGAATGGAATTTTGGTACTTGGTCATAGACAGTGGTAATATTTTATAGCTCTCTAATTCTGTTGAATTAGAGAATCAAGAATGACCCAGCTGTTCTATAGTATCTGCTACAAGACTATTGTGAATAATTGGGTGTGCAAATTAAAAAAAAATCTTTTTGATATAAAAAGAGAGACTATAGCCTTATATTCTAGTTTACCATATATTTCAGTGTTAGTATGATAGGTCATTAGAATTTCTCTAGTTATATGGTTGAGTCTTTAATGCCCCTCATTCTGTACAGCACTTTTATTCCATAGTAAAAATCTTGTTTGTTGGAACCATGTACCTCCAACCATAGTTTACTCAAAATAAAATTTTCAAATGCAAACTGCTTTATGAAGTAACTTTAATATTAACTGAAACTGCAAACTTCTTGAGCACTAAAATAGTCCTGAACATGCTTGAGATTGTTTTTTAAATCTTTGTTTATAAAAATATTGCTTTGGAACTTAATCCTATATCTCATGGAATCGTTTCATTTGAAAAAGCCCTCTAAGAGCATTGAGTCCAACCTTTAACCCACCACTGCCCAGTCCACCACTAACCCATGTCCCCAGGTGCCACATCTACACATCTTTTAAATCCCTTCAGGGATGGTGTCCACCACTTCCTGGGCAGCCCGTTCCAGTGCCTGACAGCCCTTTCAGTGAAGACATTTTTCCTGACATCGAACCTAAATCTCCCTTGGTGCAACTTAAGGCCATTTCCTCTTCTAATATATGCATGTGTATATGTGTTTTAAAATACCATATTTGTATAACTTTTTACCTTGTTGTCGAGCCAACTGCTGTTTAACTTGGAGTTGGCTGTCTTTATGAAGATTGTTGTAAGTATTCCTGTTGCTCAGAATATCAGAACAAACACAGCAGTTCCTCACATCTGTTTCAGAAAAGGAACAGTCTTAGAAAAGTTCATTGAAATTGTTTACAGCTTGGAAGGGTGGCTGAACTTCCATAGAAAAGAATTGGGTTTTAAGATGATGGTGTTGGTGTTTTAGCCC
Organism: Mohoua ochrocephala; assembly: GCA_013398855.1. Lineage (NCBI taxonomy): Eukaryota > Metazoa > Chordata > Aves > Passeriformes > Acanthizidae > Mohoua > Mohoua ochrocephala. The sequence continues at coordinate 141,762 of VZTA01019638.1, forward strand.
ACATTGAATCAGTTTTAGGGAGCAGCTTCTCACAGTAGTAACCTGCCCTGGGTTTGGGTGGCAGGGGGGTGTTAGAGCTTGGCTTTGGGTGCTGGGCACAGGATGCTCGAGACATGTGAAGGAAGGTCACTGTGTGCAGCAGTCATTGAGTTGGTCCTGAATGAGATTCTTGTTTCCTAGGCAAATTGTATAGAGTTTGGGAAGTTCTTGATGTTATTAAATGAAACAAATGGAAGTGAAGTGTGGTGTTTTCAGAGTATATTTAGCTTTTTCTTTGAAAGAGAAGCTCAGGAGATATAAACATGTTCAAACTGGTAATATTCCTCTTTCTGTCATGGCTGACTCTGGGGCTTGTAACCTGGGATATGGCAGGTGGTGGTTACAAATTCATGGAAATGTTTTTCCAGGAATGTCAGGAGGATGAACAAGTACACTTTTATCTCAAGTCTTTTCCAATGGCTTGAGAAAGTACGTCTGAATTTTAATTTATTTTTTTTTAAATGGACTTCTTAAGTGCTACAAACCTCCTGCCTGAGAATTTCTGACAAAGTCAAATTATGGCCATTTTATCCCCGAGAAGGAGTTGTCTGACCAGGATTATAAAAAGCTCTTGTTAAATTTCATATTAAATTGCATTGAAACCAACCAGTGTTCTCTTCCAGGTGACACTCTGAATCCAATGTAAATATCTCTTCCAAAAGTCCTTTTCTTTTCTTTGTGAGCGTGCCCTATGGGGAATGATGAGAGTGAAGATATCCAGCAGATAGTTCACCTTATCTCACCTTTATTTTGTCATATCATCATAAATGTTCTGAATGAAAACAGCAAAATAGGAGTTTTGTGTTTTAGTTAAAGACTCAATTGGTTAACTGTAGAACTGGTAATCTCACCAGATACTCATCTTCAAAACATCAGTTAACTTGTAATTTGCATGTGGAGTTTTCAGATTAATTGTATTAGCATCTGATTAAACTGGTTCAGATTCTTGGTTTAGGTAGTGGAATTGCTGGGTACTTTTGTTCTATTACGATAACTGTTGGAAGAAAGAAGCAGGTATCCTACCTCCAACTTTGCTATTGCATGCAAATTTGAGATGTATTGACTTTATTATTCGAGGAAAGTAATTAGGTCATTAAATTTGCTGTTTATTTACAACCTTGGTAGAGTCTAAAAGCTATAAAATTTACATCATGTTAGTATTCTTAGAGTATAAACCATACTTTAACATGTCAAATTCCTTTCTGATAGTTCTGTCTGTGATGTGGAGAAAAGAAAGCACTTCTCTTGCTAATAAGTCCCATTTTCCTCCTTGTATGTCTCAAAACCTTACTTTGTTTCTTAGCAAGTGGATGAGGTTGTAAGTGTACCCTTTAGAGTAACTGTTCTTAGGAATAACTGTTTTCCTTAGGGAAAGAATTGAAAGTAACTATTTAGCAAAGCTTTATTTTAGAGAAGAACATCGGTGTGTCGCATTTTTATATTGATGTGAAAGACAAATCTCATTGCCAGAGAATAAAAAATGCATGAAATTGGAAAATAAGAAATTCATCATGGAAAGAAAAAACTGAACAGTGTAGCTATTTATTCTTTTTCACCTATAATGTGGATACTTGATGAAATGCTATTTTTCTGTGTACAGATCCTCTACAGACAAAGAAAGTAAGAAAGGTGCCCCCTGGTTTGCCTTCTTCTGTAAGTACTATATTTTTTACTTATAGTGATAAAAATTTGGCTTAAATTGCATTCTCTTTACCTGCCGTACATACAAATTACTGAACTTTAGCACTCGGAGGGCTGTCTGCTGGACATGAACAGCTAGGCTAGGTAATTGGGAGTGGTTCTGCAGGACTAAATACACATTTGATGTGGAATTTTTAGATTTCATAGCAGTGATTTGTAGCTCGCTCATATGCTCCTACCCACTTGTCCCTGTCATTTGAATTCCTCTCTTGGGAAGAGAGCTGGGCCAGGAGCTGTCAAAGAAGATCTCCTGTACAGGTCTTTTGATGTTTAATTAGTCATTATGTTGCTGAACAGGAGGACAGACAGAGATTAATAGCTGAGAATCTTAGAAATTTACATTTGTAATAATCCCAGTGGAGCTGAAGACATTAAGATTCGGAGGACATGTACAGCTCAGCTTGCCTCAGTAGGACTGAGGTTATTAATATGCATAAATCACCGAGTCAGATGTTCATTGTGAAGCCCTGGTGGATTTTAAAGCCTTCATTAAGCCTTTCCTAACTTCAGCCTAGCATCAGGAAAGCTTTCAAGCAACTAGTTTGTTGATCCCTCTTTGCTTGAAAATTTATCCTTCGAGAATAAAGGGCTTTGATAAAAAAGGTTGGAAGGGTTTTGGTGGAAAAATCATTAATGGCTGTGATAATCTAATGCTATAGGGGTGTTTTGTGGTATTAAATATGCTTTATTCTTAAAAGGAAGAAAATTGTTTATAAATGAATCTGCATTTAAAAATCCACGTGAAGTGAAAAATCCCCAGTGAAGTGAAGGACAGAATTATTTTTTCCCCTGCTCAGAACAAACAGGAGGGGAGGGGGAAGCTCCGCTGCCTTGCGGGATACATCTCTTTGTTGTGTAAATGGATGTTGGGCTTTTATTTGGCAGTACTTAACACATGGGCGCAGGTGCACTTGGATGAGTCATAACTCAAAGCCGGATAGGCTGAATAGAACATACTGCACAGGCAACAGTAATATAGTGGGAGCAAAATGGGGCTGAGCTTTTTATTTTGTATTGAGGCTGAAGTATGGATGGTGTCTTCTAGTCCTTGCATCTCCCCTGTTCTCTCCTCCCTCTCTTTCCCTTCTCCCTCCCCCTGCTCACGATGATACAGACAGAAACCGGGATCTGAAATCCTATTTTAACAGTACTTCCAGATGGAGCTGAGATAGTGTGGATAGCCTGGGGCAGCTGTGCTCTGAACCTGCAGCCTACCTGGAAGCCAGGATTGCAGCTGCAGGCACTCTTAAAAGCTTTTGCTTGCATAAGCACTTGGGCCCCACTAGAGGCTGAATAGCTGCTTGATAAACAAAATGAACACAATGCCTCAAATCATTATTCCCGAGGCCAGGAATATTCTTCTTTTTCCCCCTCCCTTTTTTTTTTTTTTTTTTTCCCTTCAGCAGCAGCTAAAAATAGTTTGGCAATTTACATTTTAACAGTTGCGTGTTATGTAGGGTGGCTTTACAGTCTAGCAGATGATTTCTGCTAGATTAACAAAAATACATTTAAAATGTCAGAGAAGCTAAAACACATAGCAGTGCAATTTTCATGTAATTTATTACTGTAATTCTAGGCAGTAATAAAGCTTACGCTACATGTTTAATATTTAGTAGCATCAGCCAGGTAAAGAGATCGTTTTGGAGAATGAAAGATTTCTCTCGTTTCTCTTACCAGGATTCAATTTTAACAAGCAGTATTTTTCAAATGGTATTCATTTAATTCTTCTTCTGTAAGAGTGGAGACAATAAAATGCTGATAGATTTTATTTGTATTAACATTGTACCAATCTGTGCAATTAAGTGCAGTTACTGTGAATAATCAATGATTGCAATGCTGCAGGTTTTAAGCACTGTTTCTCTGTGTTTCAATGCTTTCACTGCTGAATAGAGCCTTGAAGTAAAATGACACAGTACCAAAAAATCCAAAAAATTGTACGAGATACTGCGTGTGTGGAAGATGAGACAAAATTAAATTTCACTGAGCATCATAAGAAATTTAAATGGAGTAGATCATTATGTAAGCGTAGTCTTTATTTTAAATATACCTTCATAAGGAGTCCGAATGTATTGTGGGAAAGATAAAAGTTGCTGTAGCTAGTAGATAGTGCAGAGAAGTTTAATTATAATATGAAAAGTCAGAGGAAAGATGATACTTAATTTTGTTATACAAATCTGTATTTTTTAATTTTTCAGTTTCTAAAATACTGGTTTCTGCAATGTTTTTGTTAGCATAGGGCTGCCATGTCAACGGATACTCAGCAGTAATTTAATTTCCTAGATAACTGTAATTTAATAACAGTCTTTTAAGTAATAATGATTCAAAAACCCCCAAACAACCCTTCCTCTAGTTTGTTTCTTTTTCTCTTGGTTTTGTATGGTACTTTCTGAAATTAGTTGTTTTGAGGTTTATCTTTTTTAATGTGTTCTTATCAGGGCCTAAAATAAAAACAGTTACGGATAAAAGTGCTGGTGAATTGTTTGGCTTCTTTCTGGAATGCATCTCAATCTGAATATATCCTCTGACTGTAAAAATTAAATGTTCCAGGCAAATGCATTTTTAAGTTTTTGTGTCGTAACTTGTTAAGTGGTGACTCACTGCCCAAAACATTTTGATTGTTGACATGCAAGCATTTATGTTAAACTCCAACTACTAAATTTAAAGCGCTCCGAGGAGGATAGAAATTTTTAAAATCTACTTTTTTCAATCCAAGTTTGAGTGAGCAGCAAGATTATGATATGCTGTTTATATTCTAGGGAGGGGGAATACTGTTCAGTGAGTTACATTATCTTCAGAGATTGAAAACTGTTGTATTTTTGAGAATTCTTCTGATTGTAGGAATTATCTTAACTAAGCCAGACACTAATAACATCATGTGACTTGAAACCAGTGTAGCTCCTTGGCCAGGAAGAGCAGAGCGTCGGGGTTTCTGGAGAGCTGCTCAGGCTGCAGAGGGAGAAGACAGACCAGTGAGGCTCACTCAGAAATGCCCAGGGAGATCGCCATCCAAAAATGGATGGGCTGTGAGCAGAAATGTACTATTTACATGTGGAGTCAGGAAATATTTCAAAATAACATTTGTTACTAGTACCATAATCAGTGGCTATCATGAGGTCATAATTCTAAGAAAAATTGTGTGAATATCTATCATCATTCTTGTGCTATTTAATTAGTGTCATAGCAGAGAAATAACTGGAATACATTGTATCTGTTGATTTTTGTTACAGAAAATGAGCTGTGACATACAGACACAAATGCAGTCTTGTTTTCTGTGTAGTTTCTAATAAGTATTTTAGGCTTTCCGTAGTACCTGAGATGATCAGCTAATATTAAACTTTGGATTGCACTTATTTAATAAGAGATTGTCAAATTAATATTTTCTGGTACCAGGGATTTCTTTCTAAATTGAAACTCCTATTTTTCAATACATGTAAGACAATTTGTAGTTTCATTATAAAGGGGTTCCTCATATATCACCCTCTATAGTATGTGTATAGTCCGTGGATGCTAATTCCTTGCAAGAATTATTTATGATGCAAAGATACAGCAAACTTGGTTTGCACGCATAGACCTACCTCCCATTTAAGGCACTTTTCTTTCTGTTTTCTTGCCAGTCTTTTAAGACCGAGCTTCTAGAGATGTTTCAAAACATGTCACACAAAGATACTAATGGTACAAGAAGAAAAATAATAGATGTTATTCCCTTCTGTGCTCTCTTCTTCGTCCACCCCTCCTAAAGGGTAAAAGGAGATTATTTGAAACGGTAGAACGGGAAGTGTCTTCTGAATGATTACCTGAAACCCAGTTTTTGGGAGATTAATGTTTAGACTGTATTAGAAATGATATAACATTCACCACACTGAGTGGACTCTCTCAACATTAGCAATTTCCATGTGTATTGAAGTAGCCTGTATAAAGCAACACCATTGGAATACTTTTATGAAGTCTATGTATCTGAATCAAAACTTTGGAGCATCCTGGGTAGGTACTTGGTGTGACGTTGAACTGGCTGTGATGCTGTGTTTAACTGACTTTCTAGGGAGACATTTTTTGGTAAGATTTTTTTTTCCCACTGTCCACAAATGGTGCCCAAATGTAAAAAGCTGGATTTAGTTTGTCCAGATCTGTTCTGAATCGCCTTGCACAGTCAAGTCATACATTCAATTGTCACTTGTCTTTAATAGCTAGAGCTCTCAAAGACAGCAGTAGCTCTCCTGACCCCTCTCCTCTGCTCCTGTGCTGTGTTTTGGAAAGCAATTTTAAATAACAAAACGGAGTAAATAAATCCTTATGGATAATGCCACACAGAACTTGCGATTTCTTCCTCATGACACAGTCTTCCATATTCTTCTGCTTTATGCTCGTTCTTTGCACGCTTGATTTATGGGATAAAGTTTTTAGGGACTTGCTAAATACTGCTTTTTAAGCACTGTGTTCATCTATGAACCTGAACAAAATGCAAATGTATAAAACATCCAACCCCTAAATTATGTTACAAACCAAGTAAAAATGTTTGAGATTTTACGTTTAATAAGAAAAAGGTCTGGGTTTTTTGGTTAGATTATTGTAGGGGTTTTTTTCAACATGGCCTTTATTTGAAATCTATCTGAAAACCGCAGTAACCTCAGACTATAGCATCCCACCTGCTCTTTGCTCCATGAGAACATTTAGCTGTCATTAAACAACCAGGCAGTCCCTTGCAAAGTCCTGCTGTGAGAGTTCAGCTCGAGTTCTCACTGAATTAGGGTGAAGGTACTTGAGCAACCCTCTCTTAAGAGCTTTTTTAAAAAATTGTAATCAGATCATTTTTCCAAACTAACCGTCCTGTCGTCTGACTGTGGGGAACTGATGTGAGGTTGCTTAATTGAGAGATCTTCTCTGAAAATCCTTCATATACATGCATCCATGATGGATATATAATCATGTCAAATAATTTCTCTGTGTTTGGATTTACTGGAGATACTTTATTTTTGAAGTTTTCACAACATACCAAAATGAGTGTATTAGATGCTCATAAATTAGAGTGTAGATTTGCATAAAAGAACCTTAAATTTTGTGCATAGTTAGAAAAACTGTTATTTAAAAAAATACTGAATTGCAGCTCATGTTATTTAGGGAGAAGTTACATGAAATTTCTGCAACCTCTGCTTTACCTCCAAGATGAATGTGTCCATTACCACAAATTGTTGTGGTGTTTTATAACGATAGATAAGGGTACAAGCTTTTCTGAAGACTATTTCTTATTATCTTTTGCTTGATAATACTTGTGGCTTTGGTGGGAAGATTTTTATAATGCTTGAAGTCAGCTAGGAAAGTAGTGAGCAATGTTGCATTGCTGAACTTTCATGGGCTGTCCAAGTGAGTGGTTTCCCTTCGCTTGCTTGCTCGGCCCAAATGTGGGGCAGGTTGCTTTGCCTGTGACCTGGCCACTTGTCAGAAATGGGCAATACAAAACCAAAACAAATGCAAAACCAAAACAAATACGTTTTCGAAAGAATGGTACTGAAATTAAAGCACTGCATAATCTTTAAAATTTCAGATGTAGATGTGTCTTTACACAATGAAGCCAAGAAATTGAATTAAATTACCTCCTAGTTTAGTGCCACAGTTTCTTGTGGCATCAGGTTTTATAAAGCAAGCAAGTTATTTAATCTTGGAGATGTAGTTGTGGGATTTCATTCCATTTGCACTGATAGCCAGGATTAGTTGTTCGTGTTCTTTCTTTCTGTGAGGTACGGGCGGATTGCTGACTGTGGGTGACAGAAGGATTGCCCGTTTGGCTTTTGATAGCTCTCGGCTTCACTTGCAGAGCAGTTTTGCCAAGCAGCGAGTTGCAGTACAGAAGAAGGGGAGGGATGCAAGGAGATCTCTGCCGAGGCACAGTTAGCTCTCCGCATTTTGACTCGCCATGTTCCAAAGCTTCCCTGACAGCGAATTATTTACCAAATCTTGGCAGCGCGGGCCGGGCGCCGGTCGTGCCTCTGGAGCCCCCTGCAGGCCGATGGCAGCAGCGCAGCGCCCCGGCCGGGCCCGGGGCGGGGAGCGCGGGACACGCGGGGCTGGGAGGGGACGTCCCCGCTCCGGGCCGGGGCTGGGCCGGCAGAGGGACCCCGCAGGCACCGCGCGGCTGCTCACAGCAATCTCCTTGGCCATCTTGAGTTGATGTGAAGAGATCTGTAACCCAGGTAGTCTTCTGCGAGTTTCAGTAACAGCTTTGCTAATTCGTGTCAGGGTTTGAAACTCTTTTAAGGTCTGTGTAGGTTACTAGATTGGGTAGGTTTTTAGCACATTTTGTGGTGATTGTCTGGCTTCTGATTGGATAATTTATTGCCTCAGGATAATAAACATGTTTGTTTACTTTTTAATGCAGATATGGCTAGTTAAGACCTTCCTGTAGAGGCTTTCAAACTGTAAGCACTTTAGATTTCCAGCAAAATAATAGAACTTCCTGAACTTGAGCAATAGCCTATCAAAGTTATATTTGAATGATTTCAAAACAAATTTTGAAACTTCCTCTAAGAAATTATTTTTTGATTGATTCTGAAGAATGGGATATACAGCACTTTTTTCCTCATTCTTCCCAATCCCAGAAAAAATTTGCGTAAAAACTTAAATAGCTCCTAAAATTGGATAAATTCAACTTGAACGTTGAATAAATTCATTATTATTTGGAGAACTACTGAAACAGAAAAGTCCTAGCTGCAGTTTCCTATTAAAAAAATAATTGTTATTTTTTTACCCATACCTGCCAGAGGTAACTGGAGTGTTTTGCAGAAAAAAAAGAGCCCAAGTCAACAACAAAAACCCCAACAACCATCTCTCAACCTTGTAGTACTGCAAGGTAAAAGTAGTGGATAGCAATTAATATCCACTCAATTAGTATTTATTGTCTATTCTCTATCCCTTCAAACTCTTTCCCTGGTTATAGTAACATGAATGTTAAATGTGCGGTTAAAGACAAACCCTTTGAAAAGGAAAACCACCAAACTGTTTTAGCTGTTGTGTAGATTAGTAAATTAATTTGCTTAAAACATCTTCCTTTGGATATTGACAGGAGGGATTGCCTATAAAATTTAGTCTACTGGGTTATTTGAAATTGCCTTCCATACAGCTCATCTGCTCCATCTCTGCTGAGCAGCATGCTTAGTGGTTGGTTAACACAGAAGGCTATCCTTCCAGGATTTTAAAATAAATTAACATTTAGTTAGCTGATGAATTACATAGAGGACAGTATAATAAGCATTGTGTTTCCCCCTGAAAACAGCCAGGTTTCTTTCTTACGGCTTGAAATCTTGTCTATTCTGACAGCTACATTATGCAGCATATTCAGTGCTCCGTTAGCAATGGCCCTCACTCTGGCTTTGCTATAGTTAATCATCATAAATGTTTGGCTTTAAAAGAAGTTATATTAGGAGACCTAAGATGTATAGAATTTTTTTTCTGAATTTTTGCTGGACAAGCAGCTCAAAATTACTATGTATATTTTAGTTAGCAACAGGTCGTTCTATATCATTTGGAGTCTGTCTCTCCTGTTCAGTTTTCTTAGAACTGATAAGAACTTTATCACTTGTGAAACTTCTGCTCCTCTGTTGAATGTGGTTGAAATTGATAAGAAGTTCCAGCCTTGGACAGTGTGGGGTAGAAAGGAGGGAGTTCTAGGGCAGTTGCCTTTACCTTATTTCCAAAGCAAGAAGGTCAGCCTAGCCCCTAAGCAATTAATGGATATTGGTAAGAACAAAAGATTTGGTTTCCCCATGGAAAGCAGGCTTGGGCTCTCACCATGTTACTGGGTTTTTCTCAACAAGACTGAAGCTAACTCTCCACAAGGAGACACTTGATACTTGGGTTCACACATCACAGTTGCTTTTGTTGGTGAAAGAGGAGTTTAATTTCTAGTAGCACATAATCTAAAAAGATTTGGTGCTTTTTGTGTTTGGTGCTTTTTGTGTTAGATTAGACACATTTAAAATAACAAAACTGTGATAAAAGGCATTAACCTTTTTAAAGCATTTTGATATTTCAGTTTTGTGGAATATGTTTGACTAGAGAATGGCTCTCATCTGTTGAGACAGTTACATAAATATCTTTCATATAGTATAGCATTCAGTGATCTGTAGAAATTATGTTTATTTTTTATAAATTCAAATGATGAATTACATATGCTCTATTGTGTATTTGCTTTGTGGCTCTGACAAGTTGAACAAAAATGTATTTCATGTGAAAGTTTGTTTTCAGGCAGAACATGTGGTTCATTCACAAAATCTCTTAGTGTTAAAATCATCTTTGAAAATATTCTCTTACAGGTAGCTTCGTTTATTTTTAGGTCAGTATTTCACTCTGCATCAGCTTTCATAATCTCTTTACATACTTTAGGAACAGGCAGTTTATTGTTTTTGACACACACTACAGGGTCATGAGTGGAAACAATTCGGGCTACAAAGTGCGTGTCAGTTCAGTGCTCCTCTGCTGACGGCATGTCTGTCTGAAATCAAGTTTAAAAAATTGGCCCTGTCTCCAGCTGACTTGTTTTGTCAGGCTGAGTCATAAGATTAACCCTTGACTTGTCACCAAGGAAAAATGGAGTAAACAACTGTACCCTGTACAGTATCGCTGATCCAGCTATGATTCATTTCACTGTAACATGATTCTCTTAAGAAAACAAATTTCAGAGCAGCTGTTGCTTGGCTTAAATGAGGATTAGAAAAATTGCAACCACAAAACAAAAACTTGCTTTGGACTTCGGGAGCTTTTGGAAGAGTTATCTGGTAGTAGGTCCTGCAAATACAGAGTTATTGCTAACAACATAGCATTTTTTTTTCAGCAGTCTTTCAAATTCTTCCATTTTAGGTTCATATTTTATCCTGGTGAAAGTAAACTTCTGTGGTTTAAAGTCTGATATGCTGATGGAATTATGGCCTGATCCTGTAAGGTGAATCCACGTAACAAACGTGAGAAACAATGTTTTCATCCAGTAAACGTAGAGCAGATATGGTGGTACGTTTCAAGCATTGGGCACTCAAGATTTTATTCCCAGTGATGTAACTGAGTGTAGGACAAAGAATTTCCTTTTCAGTAAAATGCAATTGTTATCCTTTTGATTTGTGGGGAAGTAACTCAGGAGCAAATTCATTTAGTGACTCATTATGGAGGGACCAGTTTGTCTACAAACAGACGTTTGCAGTGGCGTTCCTCAGTTTTATTGATCATATTGTTGCTTTTGTCTTACCCATGTGCTGGTGAACAAGGTTAATGATTTACTTCTACTGATAGATGTTAATAGTGTTAGTAAACATCACTAGTTAATATTACGTATGTATTTTTGTTACATTGCTCTGTACAGGTATAGGGCAGGTGTACACAGAGCAGCCCCCCACCAATGCCACACAGTCAAGTTAGGTTTTTCTGCCTGATGTTTTTAACATTTTTCCAGTTGCTTGTATATAGGTGGATAATGGTTATTATTTGAGAGGGGGCTCGATCATGCTCTTCGTCTCTAATACAACTATTTTGAGAACTGGGCATGTGTGCATGGAGGTGCAGTAGCAATTACAACTATGTTGGTGATAGTCTTTACTTCGAAGCACTCACTGCAGTTACCCTGGAAGTACTTCTAATGTTTCAAAAGTTTGCATGCTAAAATTATTTTTTTTAAAGGGTTCTCTTACTACTTCAAGTCTGTAAGCTGAAAGCGCCTTTTCCAGTGTTTAGGGTTTTTTCTAAGTTGTACATTAGTCTGAAGTAGTGTTTTTAATCTAGTGTGCTATGACAAGTAGCACATGCAAAGATCTTTTAGCATGTCTCATCTGTAGAGTCCTGCACATTAGTGAGAAGCTTTAAGGAATGGCATTGTTAGCTGCAAATCAAAGCTTCTTACGGACTCTCTGGGGACTGAAATGGGTCTTTGTGGTCCCTAGGGAAGAAGGAAGCCGCCAGTCACTCTGCAGGCCTGGCAATTTAATAGTCTGCAGTATAGTGATGTTCTTTTTTGCAGCTGCTGCTGCTCCGCCTTTTGTATTGGAGAGGAGTTCAGTTCAGATATCATTAGCTTTGCTGCATAGTTAAACAGTTCTGGATGTGTAGTTTGACTTGCAGTAAAAATGCAAGTGTTCTTCAGCAGATGGAAACTTCAGGATGTATTTGCCAACATACTCTGAGCACGGTAGTCTAATTGACTGGAAGAGTTCACTGAGAAAGCATTTGAAGCTTGAGATGTGAATATTTTTTGTCAGCGTGTGTATATTCTGTATATTTATAGACACTACAGTAGTGATATCCTGAGATAATGGACGTTATACAGAGATTTTTATCTGATCGTAGTATTCAGCTGCAGTCAGTTTATCACCCTTGTGGATCTTTTTAGTTCAGAGGGTTTCACTGACACACGAGGTGCTTGGCAGAATGAACCAGACTTCTGCAACTTGCTTTCTCTCCCTGTAAATGGCTGAACTGAACTTTACCCATTTTTTTCCTTATCCTGAAATATTTTCCTGCTTTTGTCAGGAGGAAGGCAGGAAGAATTCACAGCATTGGCAGTAGACACAACTAGAGGTGGAGAAATGTGGTTGTGTGTTAACCTTTTTTTCCCTGGATTGAAGTCGCTATCTGACTTAGCAGAAGCTCAGTTAATAACCAGCTGTGTTCACTTGTAGAAAATTTAAAAATGTACGCCTCATTAAGAGTTAATGTTAGTTAATGCCACTGCTCAGTGAAGAAAGCAAGAAGACCTACCAGGCATCGATAGTGTGCAAATATTGAGGGATCTTTGTGCTGGAAGTTGCAGTCTGTTTGCTGTATTGAATAATTCACGTTTTTGTGATGTGCCAAAGTTGTTGGGGTCCTCTCCCCTTCTCTGCCCTGTCTTGTATGGGCACATATGTGTGCTTTATTCGTACAAAAATGTGTTATGCAATATAAAGAGAGCCTGGACTTGTGTTTCCAAGAGACTCCTTCCTTATAGTTTGTATACTCCATCTTAAAGATGGATTTTGGATGATTCCATAAAGTGAAAATATTTACATGACTTTTTTTTTTTTAAAAAAAGCCAAGCACCTTGTGTAGGTGTTGTCTGTGTCAGGGTCACACCCTGCCCCGGGCTGCCCTGTTCGGAGGGGCTCGGGAGCGCTGGGTGCTCGGGCTCTCCCATGGGACTTGCCTCCAGCAGCTCCCCGCGCCTTTGGGAAGCGTTTGCCAAAGTTGGAAGCAACTTTAGGCAGAGCCAGATGGCCGTGTGGCTGGAGCTGCATCGAGCAGCGTCTGCACGGCCACAAGTGCTCTAATTTAATTAAAACAAAAAGCAGACGATTATCTCAGGGTTCAGGACGTGCCCATGTGCGGGTTCCCTGCGGCTCCCGGCGCGTTGGGCTGCGTGTGCCGAGCCCTCGGCGCCCGCGGGTCCGTGCGCGCCTCCTCCCGGGGCCGGGGCCGGGGCGCGGAGCGGGGGCTGGC
>VZTA01019638.1:155744-182984 GCA_013398855.1 Mohoua ochrocephala
GGAGTTCGGAATCATCAAATGTTCCTGCAAACACGGGAGGGGGGGGAAAAAAAGGCAGATTCCGCAGGGGGGGAAACAAAAAAAATCTCCTCTCTGTGGGTTTAAGTTCGTGGAAATTTAACGGGGTATTTCTGTTTCGTGGTTGATACTAATAATTTTTCAATTGGAACACCAGTTCTGATATTTGTGTGTAAAAATTAGCATACGATGATAAATTTAACACGGTGTGTTTCTTCCAGTCTGTTTATGTTGTATGTGGTTTTGGCTTTCTTCTGTTATAAAAATAGTATTAAGTAGGAAAAGGGGAGATGCTGATACTGATCTTTTTTTGTGGCGTTTTGTTTTGTTTTGTTTCTTTATTGCTGGTCCACCTCCCGTGGGCCTGGGTGAGTTTTGCTTTCATTAGTAAACTTTTTTTTTGCCAAGATTTTTGTTCAATGGTAATTAAATTATGGATCTTTATATTCATAAAGGACGCTGTGTATGAGCTTCTTGAATAACAGCAAAGACACTGGAGGAGAGGTTGGGGAATCAGTAAAATTGCTTGGTCTCTATTTCATTTCCTTTGGTATAAATGCCAGCTGTCTTTCAAATATGAAATTATTTTTCTTTCATGTCTGCTCCTAGGCTAAAACAATCTGTTTGAAGTTTTATGTGAAGATATATATAAGACTTAAGTAAAATTAACTATACAATACCCCTGAAGCAAAGGGAATATAACTTGCATGGAGTTTTGATTTTATTCTTTCTAGAGCACAGATCACTCTATTACAACATTTCTCTTTGTTCTTGTAGCAGGAAAAAAGGCTTTGATCTTATTAAGTATTTCCAGGCATATAGTAGATGGAAGTGCTGGTACTGTAGGAGGGCATGGCTTGAAAATTGATAGCATGTGCCTGTTATGGGTCAGAGGTGACCTTTATGAGCTTGAAAACTTAGTAAATAGATGACAAATCATATGATCATCCTATATCATGTTGCCCAAGGTTTTATTTATTTATTTTTTAAAACATCTTAGTAACTTTTACCACTGTTTCTTCTAGGAATACTGCAAGTTGGCGTAAATTACTAATTTAAATATACATAAGGAGGTTTATGTGAAGTTGTGGGATTGGTTTTTGTGTTAGTTTTTGAAGCACACCCCTTGGTGTGTATGCCAAATCTTTGTATGAGCCTTTCTACAGTGAGAGAACAGTACATACCCTAATTTTGATGTCTTAGTGCTTTTGCTTGTATTGTTTGATAAATTAGTAATTGATAGTTTGGACCTCATTATTCAAGTTGGAGATTTGTATTTAGATCATCGTATTAGATTTTGGATGTTGACATTCCTCGATACCTGCTAATGTATATAAAATCTGATTTACTTACTCACAAAATAAGTGAGAAATCACGTGTAGAAAATATGTCGTTTAAACTTTTTATTAAAAATGTTTTGTCCTTTTCAACTTCTTTAATTTGTAAGCCAAAACAAAACTTAATACTGTGCTAAAACCCCAGTATCTGAGCACCCCGAGAGATGGTTCGGTGTGGACTGGCGCATATATTAAAAGCATGAGATATAAATCAGGGACTTTTACTATTAGAAGAAGTTCGATTTTTGTAATTTCTGTGTGTTTTGGGAAGGACCCATGAAGTGAAAAGTAGTGGTTTAATACAAATCCCTTGCTAAGGAGTAAAATTTTACTGTTATGTGTAATAGGTGCTATAGGAAGAAATACGTGTTTCAAGAATCCCCTTCAAATCAAAAAAGAAAAAAGGCCTTATCTGTTTCTCTGTTTCATAAAGAAAATGAAGCCCTTACACTGCACTAGATGTAGCCTGTTTTTTCTTTTTTTTTTCTTTTTTTTTTTTTTTTTTGTCCTTCATCTGTTGACATGCAGAAAATACTCTTCAGTTTAAGAAAAGCTTACAACATTTTCATATAGAGCTTTTAGGAAAAAAAATTAAAACTATACTTAAGAATTGTTTCTCCTCATAAAGTTTTATCTTCTCTTCCATTTCAGAGCCATGCTGCAGAACCCCCCAAAAATCAAAATACCTAATCTCCATTAAAAATAAAGCTGCAAAAATATTTAGGTAGAGATAATAGCGCAAATGTAAATGATACATTTTGTATTTTTATTTTATTCTTTTTTAAAAATTAATATGTAATTAAGCAAACTTCTTCATTCACTGTGGCCTTTTCATTTAGATTTGAGGAAGCGCAACAGTACTAAAATAATATTTAATAGAAGTTTGATACCATCTTTGTGCTTACCAAGTAAAATAGACTTGCATGATTTCCACTGTTTTCAGTTCACCTACAAGTATAGAAATATATTAATTATTTTCTAAATGTACTGTAGAAATATTTTAATATAGATGGGAATACAGTAATGTGTCAGTTATCACCAAAAGAAATAATTTTAGAAAAAATACTGATTATATTTTATTTTATATTACCTATTACTGCTACTTCATATGAGAATACATTTGTGAATATATTCACTTTATTGTTTTATTTTGTGCATTTTATGGGTTGATTTAATATACCAGTCTATGTACAAGTATTTTTTATTATTGAATGAATATTTATTTTTCTCATCATAGGCTGAGATTGAGCCCTTCTCCAAGGTGGAGAAGCTGCATCTTTTACAGTAGATTTCTGCAATGCCTATTTAAAAAGGACACAAAAAAAGTCAGGAGATCTAGGTATTTTGCATATGTGTAGTGCTTTCTGATTCGCTTTTTGGTGAACTAGCTTATACTGGGATTTTTTTTTGAGAAAATACCCTTTTCCTTGAGAATTTCGAGAGCGTAAAAAGCTTTTTATAAACGTGTTGCTGATGGGCACATGTGTACAGATGAACAAATACAGCCAGGTGTGAGGATAGCTGTGTATATTTGGGGGTTTTTAGTGCAGCGAATGCCTGCCTGGCAGCCGTCACCCTCGACTTTGGAGCAGAGCGAAACATGTTAATAATCCTGCGTGATGCTCAGATGACACGACAGCGTGCCTTGCTGTGCCTGTTATGCAATAAATAATGTACTTAGGCTTCTAACATCCATGTAAAATGTTTTCAGTTTGTAAATTTTGGGGCAACCAGGTGCTAAGATTCAATTTTGCTTTTATTAGTATTGGGCCAGCTAGTACACAGGGAGGAAGGTACAATTAAAGCTGTTCTGTACCATATGCTGCCCACAGCAACTTACACAAGGTCAAAGCTAACATTTGTGAGTCAGGACAAATATAAGATCATCTGGAAAATCTCTAGGGGTACACGGCTGTGGACATTGAATAAAGAGAGGTAGTAAACACTGGTCAGCTGGATTTTTATTTTCTTTCTGTTTCTCGCCCTTTTCTCTCCCCTCCCCATCCCACTAAAAAACGATGAGTTACAATTCATCAGCCCAAGAGAGTTTTCCCTGCTCCACTCCATTGGGTTGAACTGCCAATCTGCTGAGCAGTGGTCCCCTGCCAGAAGGGTGTCTTGTCTGCAACAAGCTTTATTAATGCTTTAAAGTGAAGGTTATGTCCATTTCCTTGGGCAAATGACAGCAGCTCGGGATGGGCTCAGGTGCTGTACGGGGCAGATCTATATTTCTCAGAACGTGCACACCAAAGAGGAACACGCCCCGTTTGCTCAGCCCCTGGGCTCCCGTTATCACGTGCGTGGCTGTAGAAATACAATGGTCTGTGCTGGAGGTGCAGAACTGGAGAGTGAGTTCAGAGAAGAGAGGGACAAATGAGAAAGATGGCCTGTATCCACTGCTGCGTGTGTCTGTGGGCAGTGCTGGTGCTGGGGATTCCTCCCACAGCTTGAGCAGCCTTCTAAAATACAGGGAACAGGTTAAGAAACAGGCAGAGTAGTTTCAACTGTTCTGGTTTTTGTTTCCTGAAAATCTGAATTTAATCAGGAGTTTTTGAAGACGTAGTTGCATGTGTCCCTTAGTGACAGCATGATTTGAAGAGTGTGGTGAAGAGATTTTGCTTTGCAAATAAAATATAAAAAGAATCTTCAAGCAGTATATAAATATGTCTTCCTTCCTAATGTTGTTTTTGCTGCCTTACCCTCTCTAGTTCACACTACGATAAAAATAAAAACTAATAATAATAATAAAAAAAAAACAAACCAGGCCAAAAGGTTTCTATATACTGAATTTGAGATTTTTGCTAAGTTTGCCTGTTGCTTTTTAACATGGCTTTAAAGTTGTCATTCCCTTGGGAAGAAGCTAGGAAGTACTTGTGCTATGTATCATTACAGCCGGATTCTGCATTTCAAAAATATCCAAATAGGCATGTATAGCATGCCTAAACTGCATAAACATTTATTTAAGATGGAATTCAGTTTAGCTACTTTAAGAAGTTTGAATTTTATACCATCCTTTAAAAAGTGTGGTTTGATTTGCAGACAGGACTGTTCTCTTAAAGGAGTCTTTTATTTTCATTCTGGATGGTGAGAAGAGTTTTTTAAATACATGAACCTTTACACCTGGTGTTGGAAACAAAAGTATGGTTGAGGATATGGTTATACTGACTTTGTACACTAGGGCTCTTCAATTCATCGTCTTGCTTGAG
The DNA here is from genome assembly GCA_013398855.1 of Mohoua ochrocephala. Lineage (NCBI taxonomy): Eukaryota > Metazoa > Chordata > Aves > Passeriformes > Acanthizidae > Mohoua > Mohoua ochrocephala. Next base: position 160,306 of record VZTA01019638.1, read on the forward strand.
TATCAGTTAAGCAAGAATTTAGACTGGATCTTGGGTTTGGTTCGGGTTTTTTTGGAAGCTTCTGTCTTGCTGTAAAGAGGAGTATGGAAAATGGTAGTTTATATTCTACATTCCTGAAGTTTTAGTATATGATTTTGTCAGAAATACAATAAACATGAAAACAAGTTTCCTTTTCCTTGAACTGCCTTTCAGCAAAATTAGCTTTTGCTACAAAACCTGCAGATAATACACTGTAAAGTTTTGCCACATGTACAAATCATTCATCAGTGCGCACTTGCATGACTGATGCTGATGGAATGCAGATAGGCTACTTAGCAGAGTTTACAAGCTACAGAATAGGTTATTCATCTTTACTGGTTTCAAAAAATTCTGTCTCAAGCAGCTTGACAAATATTTTCCTGAACTTCCAAGAATTGCTAATAACTATGCTTAAATGACTAACATAATTCATAATTTCATAAACTGTGTGTGTGATGGGAGCCTTGGTCTTGAGATAGCATGAGCTCATCGGAAGTAAGTTTGGTTGCTTCGCTGCTATTTTTTTAATCTGCTTTTAACATTAATATTAAACATTGATAAATATTTAAGAATTTGAAACAGGAAAATTGCCTGAGAGGATGGATGCCAACAGGAGGACTCCAAGTGTTATATTTATTAAATGCATTTATGGAATGAGACTTGGAAGTATTACTTAGCATAAAATTTGGTAAACCCAGATCTTCAAATTACTGTTGATGTTATTGGCACTTGTATTTTTTAACAGAAGCACAGTGAAATGTTTTAGATCTATTAGGTCCATATAACTTTCACAGTAGTGTTCATTACCTGTGTTAATCCCCAAGGCAGATTTCAGAACTGGGATGATGCTTTTGTGTTGTTTAAACCTGATGTCGTACAGCTAATGTCTGCTCAGCTCTGTTCTGAAGTCCGCCCCCACCGCTACCCCTCATAAAGAAATCTGAGTTGTCATCCTGCCTTTCCTGCTGGAGAAACAGAAACCAATTCAGGGTGCAGGAGAGACTGATGTGGGTCTCTGACTCGATGTCCTCTGCAACTCGTTTGTCCTACTCGCCTCAGCAGAGGCTATCAACCCTTCAGGAGCGCCGCAGCGTTAGGATTGATGTATATATTAGCACAGCTCCAAAAAAGTCGAGTCCAAGACTTGATAAGTCATGTAAAAAAACTGGTTTTGGCTTGAGTTTATCGGAAGGGAATTTCCCATTCATAATGGGAGAGTGTTTTGCTTGTCAGCATGGAGACGCGTTCAGTGCCTTTGGGCACAGCGCTTTTGAGGGGATTAAAGATGGGCTCCTCTTCTACCTGCTGGAGACAGCCCTCTTCAAGGAGACTGCAAACAGGCTGACCTTTTAACAGTATTCCTTCCTTGTCTTAGTGGGAATGTCAGCCAGGAAAAACTGGTTTGATGCCTCCTGGATGTCAGTGTTATCAGTTTAATAGCTAAAAGAGGCCGTCTTGAGCAGCCACGTCATATTTTTAACTGCCTTACTCAGCTGTTGCAGAAGAGAAAGCCCTTTAAGTAGGACACAGAGTCCTACTGGGGAGCTGCTGCACAGCCATGCCAGCAGCCACGGGGGTACGTTTGGCTGGGTAGGGGTCCCAGTGCCTGTGGGCCTTTCAGAGTGAACAGACCACTTGCCCTGATGCATTGCTTCTCGACTTAAAAACAAAAATTTTATCCTTTTTGTCAACTTTCTTATTTAAAACCTTTGTATTTTGCGTCTCTTAAACTTTGGGTTGATTTTAGTAAAATTTCTCCTTTGCTTTTAAATTTTGTTTGTAGTAACGCAACATAAAAATTATGATTAGGTCATTAACCAGAAAAAACCCGGCACTCATCTGCAGGTGATCAGATGACATCAGAGGCCTGGTTTTAATTTGTGGGTAGTTCTGATTGTAACTAAAAGAGACTCGCTCCTTTTGTGGAATTGGCTGGCTATTTCCCCACATCTGGAGTTAATGAAGTCTTTGAGACCACATCAGTTGTGTTTTGCCGCAAGAACCCTTTGATCTGAAAAATCTAGACTGGCACAAGTGCAGCTTCATAACATTGCAGCTATGTTTTTGCAAGCTATAGTTAAGATACCAAAACAAGCAGAAACTATATGAAGTTATGTGTCTGTGCTAGGACTTTCATGTAGCTGTTTGGAAGGGCCTCTTTTACGTTTATATAATTCATAACATTTTTATTATGTTAATGGCTTGTACATATGTATCTGTAAATTATACATTTGTAGGAATTTTTGAGTTTAATTCCCCTTTTGCGATAGTGTTTAATCAGTTTTTATAAATCATCCAATTATGTAAAAATGCTAAAATTTCAGTCCGAAGCTTGTATTTACAAATCTCATCGATAACGTTGCAGTTTAAGAGAAGTATAATTCGTCACTGTAGGTGACTTCGCATTAATCAGTGTGCATCTCCATGTCAGTGCTAAATGTCATAAAGCTTTGTTTCCACTGCTGTCCTGTGACAGTGATAGATTATCCATCAGCTATAGCATATGCTGTGTTATTCTGCACAACAGAGAACTTGTAAATTAAGCCCAGTTTTACCTAATATGTTTGCAGTCTTATGAGTGCGAGTATTTACAATTTGACAGAGTGACATTTCTGTTAAAATATGTCTCAGGCATGGAATATACATGCATTCATCATATAGAGTAAATACATATGTACTGCGAACATTGCTCAGAATGTATTGTCATTCTGTCACTCAGGTCTGGTAAGCATCTCTATTTTACATTTATTCCATAAACTGAAAAATTTCGAGTAAAATATTGAGCAGAAGCTTTCTGAAAAGCTTTCTTTCCTAAAAATTTTTCATTTGTTTTCAATAAGAAACCAATGGTAAACAAGCATGTAACCTAAAGTTTTGAGTTTTTCACTTGACTCCTCCTGACCAGGTGTCTGTTTACCTGCTGCCCTTTTCATTACGTGGCTCACCCCGACAGCCGTGCCCTGGATCCGTGCCCCGTGGCCTTGTCTCGGTTCCACCATGGTGGGATTGGGGAGATTTTGCTGAAATGGTGTTGCTGTGGAGCGAGGCCGAGAGCGCAGTGCCTGGGTGTGGGTGATGTCAGAGCGCGCTGGCTCAGGCACATCCCGGCCATTTGTTCCACAACAGTAGGGCTGCGAAAGCGATCGGCAGCGGGAGGAGGGGGATTGGGATGCAAATGGAGCGGGACTTGCCCACTTCACTGTCCTCAATGTCCCTATCAGAACAGTCACCCTCCGGGAGGACAATGGTTCCTTTTTAGGGGAACTTAGGCTTTTTTGTTGGCTGGCTTGGTTTTCCTGGCCCTTCTCTTGCTTGGTAAACAACATCTCAGAAAGAGCAGGGAGAGTTGTGAAAGCCCGCGGAAACATGCATGTGCCTGTATGTGCATAGGAGGGGATCAAAATAATCACTTGCGAATGTTAGGGCATAGTGCACTTTTTAAGTTGCATTATATAAGCTTTAAAGTCGTGAAATTATTCTTCATATATATATTTATGAAGTCATCTGTATTTAACAACTAAGATAAACAGTTAAAAATACCACATTTTTTACTTCATAGCAAAAAGGTGCTGCAGTTTCACTGTTACATTTTTATGTTTTTTGCTGCCGTATATGTTGATTTGCTTTTTATTTAATTTATCTTTTAACGTACACTAATCATTGCAATATTCGGTCTAGAACAACTAACTATGGGTAGAGCCCTCGACTCTGTGAATACTGGGCCTTGTTCATTTTACTTAACTTGTTCCTGAATACACTTTATATTTCTTCTTAGAGTTGCTGCAGTGAAAGGCTTTGAGGCATTATCTCTGCTTGGCATCTTACATTTTTAACTTGAAAAGAAAATTTGTTGCGCGCAAGTTGAGAATGGGCATTCCACTGGCGTGTTAACACTGAAAAAACAATAATACTGCTTTTCTTTAATGCTAGGCCAGTGTGAAAATTACGTGCTCACTGTTGCAGTTTTAAGATTATTCCTGAGGACTTGCATGCGTGTATTTCTGATGACTCTCCGAAGGCGTGCGAGTTTCTGAATGGATGATACAACGGTTGCATTAAAACCTTTCCATTTGTCGCTGGATGTTCTTTTTCTTTCTGATTGTTGGGATGCCAGCTAATTAAATATTCAAACAAGCATACAGTTGTTTTAAAATAAAATTTGTTTGGGGCCCAGTTGTTTTATCTTGCTTTTTATCTTAAGCAACAAGTCTGTGCGAGTCGTGCACTTAGAAAGCAAAATCAGCATTCAGGCTTTTATCAGGCCACCTGGCTGAGTTGGCACACCAGAAAGTGTGTTGTTAGGATCATTCTACTGTAGTTCCTCTGTACTGTGGCAACTTGCTAAAAAGCAAATAAAACAAGGGCAACAAATGCTGCGGCTTGCTACACTGTTCTTTTTTTATTTGTGCTTTCTCTCGGTATCTGTATGCTGTTGTGGTTTTTTTAATGCACGACACCCAGTTATTGCTAACCTGCTTTTATTGCTCTCCAATATGTAGGTGTATGCACCATCCCCGAGTTCTGATGATTTCAACAGAGAATCTCCAAGTTACCCATCTCCTAAGCCACCAAGCAGTATGTTTGCTAGCACTTTCTTTATGCAAGGTGGGTAAAATGTCACTTGTCCTTTAGGCAGAAATCTGCACTCAGGCACTGTTTTACTGGGTGAACGAAGAAGTGTAAAGGGACCATATTGTGCTAGAGCCTACGGTTAGGTTTCATATACTTTTAAAACAGTTAGGTGAAGGGAACTATCGGTTGATGTAAAGTTTTTCTCGTGACATTAATTGCTGACTAAAGTTTAAAGGGATTACACGCCAGGCCAGATGGACAGAATTCCCATCCTTTGATTTGTAGGGGCTTCAGAGCAGCACACTGGAGTGATAGAGAAAAATGAGGTGGGGGCTTATTGACTCTTCTGGAATTTGACTGTACAACATCAGCTAACAGTCTTATGTTCTCAAATGCTTGTACATCCAGCACGCCAGAAAAAAGGGGGTTGCACTGAACGAAACAAGAGCAGAATCCATTTCCTCAGCCTCACGTCACGCAATTAGCTCGTGCTGCAGTCTGGTGAGGGTTTGGAGCACATTGAGAGCTCAGTGTCTCAGTATGGGAATTCACAGAGCACTTCAGTTTGTGCTACAGAAGGGAAACTGCACTGACACGCAGGCTAAGGCTTATGTAATGTAGTCATTTCAGCGACTTAAATCTGCTCTTTTGAAATGTTTTTATATTTTTGTGGCGCTAGGGTATCTTAGACTATAGATTGCTTGTTTTAGGTAAATAGATGTTTTGCAGTGCATGTTTATGATGAGTTCTGTTTGCCCAAACTTCTTATCCCTCCACCTCCGTTTTTATTATTTCTTTCAGTCTGGACTTTTTATCAACACTCTTGATTTAAATCTGGCCTTACTGAAGGTCTGTGTAATTAGCAGAAGTGCTTGGTATTTTCTCAGCTGTGGTTGGATTATATTTCAGCTATAAAGCCTCTGTTGTTTCTTTGGTTTTTTTTTTTTTTTTTAATAAATATAGCGACAGTGTGGTGGCATGAAAATTAGAAGATGCAGTATAAACTGGTCACCATTTCCCCGCTGGTGTTAGTCTCAGTAGCTGAATTCTGTATTTGTTTAAAATAATCCTGTAAAGGAACAGAGAAATCAGTATTCTTCATTAAATGTATTTTTCTTGTTTTCTTTTCTGTGGAAAAAATACTAAAAAAAAAAGATGGGACCCACAATTCTTCTGACCTCTGGAGTTCATCCAATGGCATGAGCCAGCCTGGCTATGGTGGGATGCTTGGAGGCTCGTCTTCCCACATGTCCCAGTCCGGCAGTTACGGCAGCCTGCACACACATGACCGTTTGGTAAGACTCAGCACACATTAATCTGTTCATAGTCGTGTATGGAGATCTAACTGAGGAGAATTAACTTCTCGTTTGTTGCTCATGTATGTCAGTTAAAAACCCAGTTGTTAGAAGTCACACACTTTGTGTATTAGATTCATGTCCTTTTAGTTATGTCTGTTGTATAAATAAAAACTGTGGCTGTGTAGTGGTCTGTTCAGAGGATGGGCGAGTCCCTTTCTTCTGTAATAAAGAGCTGAGTGTTATGTATTTGATATCTTAAAATATCAACATTTTTTGAAGGACTACTTCATGTCTTCTGTCTGCTTCTCTCCAGAGCTATCCCCCGCATTCAGTCTCACCTACAGATATAAATGCCAGTCTTCCTCCAATGTCCAGCTTCCATCGTGGCAGTACCAGCAGTTCACCTTATGTAGCTGCCTCACACACTCCACCTGTCAATGGATCAGATAATATTCTGGGTAAAAAGTTCTTCCTGCTTTTTTTTTTTCATTTTACAAGAAAATGAAATTTAGGGCTGCATGACGCACGAAATTAGTAAGATTAATTTGTGGCATGCTTGTAGATCAGGAAAAATTCACCACTGTGATATTTCTGTCCTCAGTATGGCTGAGATGAGGCAAATTGTTTTTCAGTCAGCTTAAGACTTACTGGTTTTTTTGCTTTCACAGTCAAGTCTATGCTCAGGGACTGGATCTGTCTGACTCAATGGCAACTATCCTTCTGTAGTTCAGTATATGCACATGTCCATATAGGTAGTTCTGGTGCTGAAGTTTTCAGAGCTGCTGTGTCACCCAAGCACTGATCCACAGAAAGGCAGGAAGGCTGTTTCTTTGGGGAGGTTGATAAAGTGCATCGTAAATTCCTCTCTTAACTGTTTTAGAGATTACAGAGTAGCCAGGATGGTGGCTGGTTTAGTCTCCTCTGTGCTCACCTAGGAAGCAAGAAATCCAGGGTGATCATCTGTTCCTTGCACATACTTGCTTGTCTTTAGATCCAGCTGTAGAAATGAAATGCTTGTAGATGTCCCTTGTCGGTTCAATAGGATTTGCACCTAGCTTCATTTCAAGGAAGTGGAATTTAGTTGGGGTGGGTACGTTAGCTTTGATTTGGGAGCGTGTTTTACACCAAGATCTTTAAACAGAACCCAGTCAGTGGGAATCTGCATGGGAAATTCAGGCTGGAAGATCCAAGTTTGTCACAAACTTGGAAACAGTGAGTGTTGCATTATTTGGATTTCTGATGTGAATGGCTTACATTCACATTCAATACATTTTTTGGCTTTAGAAGTTGATAATTGGAGAAAGAAGATTTGCTTTTAAAGGGTCTGTCTTCTGCAGCAAAGCAGATATTTCGGAGGATTCAGTTCCTCTCTGTGTTTCCAATTGGCAGGGCTTCAGACTTCCTCTTGGCTTAATGGTGTGTGGAGCAAAAGGGCATGCAAAGCTGCTGACATGCAGCTGAGAGCAGGGGTGACAGCTTGGTGCATCAGAGCTTTTCAGGGACTTCTTAAAGTAAAGATGAGAGTACAACACAGGGAATTAGAGCAGGGGGAGCGAGGAGACACACAAGGAACTATTCTGTGAATTTGGCTTTAAGAATTAATTAAATGTGCAGCACTTTAGTGATAGCAGTTTAGAAATAAGCTGCAATAATGTAATTTTCTGATTTTGATTTTTCTTTTCACATTTCATTAAAATGAGACTATGATCCTAGAAAATAATTTTGTCTTATTCTAGCTGCTTTCACTTGTTGGTCCTTAAGTTATCACGGTGATACTGTGTTTGACTTTTAAGAGGAGAGCATCTAAATGTAAATCTAATTGTTTTAATTAAATTTTTAGGTCTAATGAGAACTGATTCTATTGACACTGACTTCCTCAGAAAATCCATTTAAAAAGTGGTTGCTCAACTCTATGTGATGAATAAAATAATAAAAGTAAATAAAATTTCAGCTTTAAAAATAAGTGTTGGGTTTGCTTTCCACATTACAGGAAACAGAGGAAATGGTGCTGGAAGCTCACAGACAGGTGATGCACTTGGAAAGGCATTGGCATCTGTAAGTAGCAGTTAGAATATTCAGATCTGAAACACATATTTTAATCCATTATTTATGTGTCATTCATTTTATAATATCAAATCAGGAATTTTCACATATGAAGTCAAACCAATGTGCTATGATGCAATTTCCTATACTAGAAAAATGTCTTTTTAAATGCAAGTGAAAAATGCTTTTATTTGGAGAAGACTCATTCTGACTTCCTTTTCCTTCAGGTGATCAAAAGATTTAAGGCATGGTTTAAAAAGCTGGTTAGACAAAGTGAAAGATAATCGTAAAAAGTTAGAGGTTTGATTTTAATTTTTTTTCTGTAGTGTTTTAGGTAGAGTCAAATATTTTAAACATTAGTCTTAGAGCAGATCCTGCCTCAAGGTTTAAAATGTTTTCTCAGTGGCCTTATAAAGCTGAGAGGTTTTGAATGCCGTGTTGTATAGCTGTAATTTATGGAACGGCCTTTAGAATATTGTATATGCATAAATTTAAACTTTTAACTCCTGTTGGAATAATGTAAAACATGGCAAGTATCTATAATCTGCTGTAAGCTCTGTTTCCATATGCCTGCATACAGTGATTATTTTTTCATTGGTACAATCAGATGTACTTTTTATAAAAGAGTAATCGATACGCTGCAGCAGAAATTTCGGAGCTGGGAATGGTAGCTCGGGAAGCACTTTGTACTTCTTGTATGGAGCAAACTTTGCAGCCCTAAATGACCGTCCTTGTGTCGGGTTCTGCATCCCTCACCTCATACCAGTGAATGCAAATGTGCATATTCATGCAGATCCTGTTACCCTTGCATCCCTCAGAGGGTCATATGTTAAAAGATTACCAGATCTGATAATGTCTGTAATGTCCATATTGGGGAGGAGAACTCTGACCTACTGGCTTTGAGGAGAAAAACGTCCCTGTTGCTTTCGGGGATTCAGCAAGTAGATAACAATTCGGGAGTCCAGAGGGCAGTTAATGCTCTCTTTTGGTCTGTTTGAGACCTGTCAGAAAGGAACGGGGGTCATTTTGCCTCCTAGAAGTAGCAATGCTCACACACTCCAGGCTGTTCCCTGCTCTGCAGATGTATTTGGGTGTCTGCTGTTCTGCAGCCGGAACAAAATTTCGTTGTTAAGTCTGACACGCTGGCCAGTTAGACCTGCGGGACTTGGTGACATTTTCCACTGCTCTCCTTTTCTAAATGATTTTCTCATCCTTTCAGGTATTTTTGTCCAAGTCACTAGCTGAGAAAGCCAGGCTGATGTTTTGAGGAAAAACTAAATATATTGCGAGTGGAAGTCAGGGCAGAAATGTTTAATCTAACTGGTGGGTGGGCTCTGGTTGTCATAGAAACTTGTTTCTGTCATCCCGTGTTGTTGCTTGGCAGGAGCAGCCAGGTCATTCCATAAATCATTTCTGTCATAGCTGATGGTGATGCATTCCATCTGCTCTATCAGTGCATGCCATAGTCTGCACACTTCAAATCCCTCGCCTCATCCATCTGCTTCCCCCGCACCCCGCACCACGCGCACCCAGCACACTTCTTGCGCTCGTTCGGCGAGAGCACGGCTCACGGCTGGGCGAGGAGGGGGGTGGGCTCTCCTGCAGGTGAAGCTGACACACATGAATTTTGACAGCTAGGAAATCAAGGATATTTTTCTGTTCAAACAAAGTTTTATTTAAATACTGCGATTGTCGTGCCGTTTTTTTTTTCCCCCCTAAGATGACATTATATTCCTTTCTGTTTGGATTTTAAATGCTGCCACTGCAACTGTTGAGAGGAATTTCTAGTTCTAAAATTCTGTTGATGTACATCTCACAATAGGCCTTTCATGTGCGAAACATCAGAGGATACGACATTTGTTCTTCAGTTTAGGTATTAAAGACCATACAGAATAGTATGTGATTAAACATGTAAGGCCAGATAATACATTTGCAAAGGTTCTTTTATTTTAGGTTTAAGCCTGGATAATTGTGGTCTTAATCTCAGGGTAGGCAAGAAAGAGAATTGTACATGAAAGTATTTACACAAAGTTCCCAAAGCCCTGTGGATTATGCATTAGTTTGGATAATGAACTAGTATAGATAGAAAGAAAAGAAAATCTGGGTATTCGTGCCATTTCTAATGTGTTTCCCTGAACATTTGCCAAACAATAACCCTTTAAGATTGTGCCCATGGAGGGTTATATGGCAGGAGAAACATCTGGTTTATTTCATTGCCTAATGCCAAATCAAAACACTTGGTCTTTAATTTAGAGGAGATCAAACAGGAGGACTGTTTAACTTTGTTGATTATATCAGACCTCTTTGTGATAACTTATGTTTTGATTCCTACCTCAGCACTAGGGTAAAGGCCTTTGTACCGTCTCGGTAGTTAAATAGCCACTGGTCCCTTCACAAAAGAAAAGAAAATGTAGGGAAGTTGACTTCTAAAAGTAATTCATGAATTAAGTTTCTTTGTTGCTTTAGACTCAATAACATTAACATAACAAAGCCTAACTGAAATGTACACTGTAGTGTTTAAAAAATTGGACTAACAGCTCTGAGGTTTGGCTCTGCAGGCTCTCAATTGTGCAGCTTTTGTCTAAGAGCCTTTTCATTAGACCCTGGCATATTGGCACCCCACTGATTGGAATGGACCATGACTGATAGGAGGAGGAGTCTCATTTGTTGCAGTAAAATGAGTCATGTTACCGTTTAAGCCTGGCAGAAGGTGTCAGGGTTGTTCATCATTGGTCATTTAACAGCACAGCAGCCAGGGACTGCATGCAGAATGAATTCTGACCTCGTGTTTTAGTTGGGGCTTTGTTGTACTGTAGATTTTCCCTGTTCTAGAATACGGCAAAATAAAATTGGCAGGTAGACCTGTGGAAAATGAGCACTTTCAAAGAAAACTTTGTGACCTTTGACTTCATTTTAATTTTCTGTATCTTATCTCTCTGAAACTCTCTACAGTTCTTATACTGACACCCAAGATTTATTTTTTTGCTGATGTACAATGCATGAATTTCCTCCGGTAGTATGAGGTAGTTTGTTCTAAATATATTTTCTTTCTAGCATGTATGAAAAGGAGGAAGCATTTCCATTAGGGAACTGATGGTCTTTTCTAATGGAAAAGTATGATAGACCAGGAAGGAGCATGTGGTCTATCGGGTCCTGGTTTTGTCGGTTCAGAAAATACAATATGGAACTTAATGAAGTTATTGACAGCTAAATGCTGAAATGTCATATTGTCTGTGTGAAGAGACATCAACCACACTGCCAGTGAAGATTTTTTTAACTGCCATCTGATGACTAACAAATCCTGGTCTCTGCTCAAGTAAAACAGGTTTGAACTGATGACCTATAAAAATATGTTCTGAAGTCCATAGTCAGCCTCTAAATCTATTCAATTCCCTTTATAAAATGAATTTTCCCAGTGTCTTGAGATTTTAATTTTTAATTAAAGCTTTAAGCATTATGTCTTCTATTTTTACCAATAGCTTTTAATTTCATTAATAGCAAGGAAAGAATTGTTGTAAGTGGAAGTTTAGTATCTCAAGAGGCCAATTGATACTGAAATAAGAGAAGCATGTTATGTGCTGCAATACATTGCAAGGGGGACAAAATTTCAAGTGTTTTTTGCTTGGTAGGTACCAATAATAAGAGAGCCTGAATGCTTTCTTGGTATTTTGTGAAGGATTAATTTTTAGAAGATAACATGTGTTGGCTGCTAAAATCTCTCTCTAAAGTTTGGAAAGTCATTATTCGTTGGCATTTTTCTGAAGTTTTGTTTGATATCATTAGCTGTGTACTGTGAACTCTTTATGTGTATCATTCCCCTGCAGTGACAGAAAGGCTGTAATTTCTGCTGCTCTTAAGTGAGAAGGAAGGTCAGTTATACTTGTGTCACACTATGAAATGCAGGTTGTGCTTATTTGGACAGCTGCTTGAAAATGAAAGTTCTTCGGACATATTTAGAGCCTTGAGTGTAATAAAGCAGAGCTGTGATTGAAGGATCAAGTTGCGTTTTTTATCAATCCAGAATCAAGAGTGACAATTAAAACATGAAAAAGAATCCCAATAGCTTGTTTTCCTGTGTATTATAACATATATTGATATATAATCTCTTCGTCTGTTGTCAGATTTATTCTCCTGATCATACCAGCAGTAGTTTTCCATCGAATCCATCAACACCAGTTGGATCACCATCGCCTCTTACAGGTACAGACTGGCCATTTATGAATAACTTTGTTGTTCTGAAAACGTCCTGTTTGGAATCACAGTGAAATCAGCATTAACTTCCTTGCATAACTGCTTGTGCATTTTGGTTATTTTTCCATTGTACAAAACAAAGATTTATAAAGCCAGATCCTTAGACATTTTGTTAGGGGCATTCACTTGAGTCCTGGCAACTGGCTTTGAAAATTAGCTAATTAAAATAATGTTTGGAAGCATTAGCTGACCATATATTATCAGGGCTATGAAGATATCTGTACAGATTTACACTGTTTGAGAGCAAGAAGAGTGATTTGATTTGATTTGATTTGGGGTTTTTTAAAGCTATATGTTAAAGCTCTGCAGCAGCTTTCAGTGACAAACACAGCAGATGTGTGTTCCCTCTAATGAAAATATAGTAGGCTATGAGACTATCCAATTTTTACACAAGATAGCTTTTCATTCATATCTTTCGTGAATGTTTTCATTCTATGGGAGAAGAATTTCTGGCATTTTTCAAAATAAATGCTCTGTATTGCAGCCACCTCTGTCACCTGTGCTTTGTGTGTTTGTAGTGTGAATGTGGGAAGAAGCATTCCAGTGTGGAGATGAACTGTGGGCAGCTGCCTACAGCTATTTGTGGTAGTGCAGCTTTCACAGACACTGTGGCCTCAGCTGTCTAGTAAAAGTTGAACAGCTGTTCTCCGTATAGAGAGGGCTGTGAAAGCTCCATTGACTTAAATTTGTTGTTTAACAAAGAACTAGAATTACAAGTAAGATGATGTAACTTTAACCCTGTTCTTTCCTGTAGTGCAATTTGTTAAATTATTTAACATTTATACAACAGTCTGTTTCCCTGCTCTCTGTTGTTTAATATATCCCTGCAGGCTCCTGGCAATTGGTCACTTTTTTGCAAGAGTGTTTTGCTTTTTATAAAACAATAAAATTACCTTAAGGTGAAAAGGGTACAGAACAACCCTAGCTGAACACTGTTGTAATCCAGATGAATAAATTAGTAAAGGTATTGCATGCAAAACGCTGTCATAATCGTATGTATGTGAATATGCATATCTCTATAGGCAATGTCACTCAAAACCTCCATCATTCATGCTTCACTCCTTCACTTTAATGGACACCGCTTGGTTTTCTGTGGGTGTAATGGATTAATGAATATCTGACATGGCTTACCTGAGCAGCTGCTTTGGGCATTTCTTTTCTATTACTGAATAATCCATGTTGAATCAAGTAATGATGGGATTAATGGGATTTTTGATTTAGTGATTACAGTTGACAAAAAATGGTTTGTGTATTCTGTTGTACTGAAAAGGCAGATCAGACCAGAAAATTATTGTTGTTTTCTTTTTAACATCAAAGCAAGTATTGAAAATATTTTGTGGCTGGAAGAAAGAAGTTCTGACATTTCAAAGTATTTAAAATTTTAAAGATCCCAAAGAGGTTTTTTCAAGAGTTGCCTAATTAGATACTACACCTCATTTTGTAAGCATGAAAGCACTAGCTAATTTCTGGGTTTAGAATACAAATTTGAGGTCACTAAAATTTGTGTTTTCCTTTTGCTCCGTTGTTGCTTTTGCCTGTTGCCCGTATGAAATGTAAAGCTCTCCAAAATTTGCACTTTAATTTGTGTTCCTTGTTCTGGATTCTGATGGTTAAGACAGTAGTAGACATAAGCAAATAATACTGAAATCCTTTTCAGGCTCAAACTTAGCATCTGCTTCACATTTATACCCTCCCACCCCCCTTAATTTCAGTGATACAGAATTTATCAAGCCTTTGGTAAATTGCTCCAGTAGTTAATTACCTTCATTTATGAATCTGGACTTTTATCTTTATTCCCAGATGAGTCACTAAGAACACGGTGAAGCACAATGTGAAGTAATTACTACTGCATTTATTGCTATTTATACTCCTGGTAGCCATTTTCCGTCTTGACCCAAAAAGTTATTGCAGATAAAACAAATGTTTTATGTGTACTAAAATAATATATTTTGGAGCATTTTAGCCTTCATTGTCATTTTCTCCTTTTGCAATTAGGTATTTGTTTAGTTAGCATTCGTAGTATTACAGATTGCTTAAGTCATAATTTGCCCATCCTTTAGTTGTAAATTACGGCAGGAGTCCTGTGTTTACCAGGGAGAGCACTGACAGATACCGACGTCATGAGACCTTGGGGTTCATAAGCTCGTGACTGACTCTTTGGCTCTTATGTTGCTGAATGAGGATTAATGACGTTTTTTAATTCAGTTAAGTAAAAGCTTGGAGGACAACTTGCTGAAAACCCCCAAGTACTGTGAGACAATAGTGTGTGTCTCGCCTTCCCTGCCCTCATTTAATTTCTAATTTTACATAAACATGCCCAGAGCTGAGCATCTTGCATAGTTTCAAGGATTGTGTACACGCATGTGAAGTTTATATAGGGATCTGAATGGTGGGAGCCTCGGTATTTTAAGAATCCTTCTGCCAGGATCAGAGGCATTCAGGAGGTTCGGTGGGTTCTGAGGATGCAAAGCCAGCCCTCTGCGGCTCTGAGTGTGTGTTTGAAAGGGGAGCCAGAGGATTAGTGTTGGGGAGACTCGGGGTAAGAACAATACTGCAGTGATTGCTGTCGGTGACCCCTGTAAATCCTAACACTTGCCTGGCTTATTTGTTTTTTAATGCTGCTGTGTTGGTGCTGCACTAAAAGCTGCAGTTGTTAATTGCAGGGCTTGTGGTGCCAGGATGCTTTTTAACATAATTGGTGGATTTCATGCACAAACTTCTAGGAGGGGGAGTGGAATGAGGCAAGCAGGAAATCGGTGCCATCTGGCAACCTGCAGCCATGGAGGCAGAGTGCCACCGCTCGGGAAGAGCCCCGACGGTGCCGAGGTGTGACTGAAAGCTGCAGGTTGCAGTTGGGTTGGGCGTTGGACAGGAGGAGTTGGTTCTTCCCTCCCCTCTTTGCTTTTTGTCTGCTTTGTGAGATGTCCCGCTCAGAGTTTTGTTCTGGGCGTACATGATAGAAATAGCACCTTCTTCAGTTAACCCCCCAAACAAACGTGTCAGAAGAGGTGCCCAGGCTGTCAGTCTGTCTGCTGCTTACATGGCCACCTTCCTGCTTAATGCTGAGCTGCTGCTGGGCTGTAGGGAGCGGTACTCTGAGTTCTGGTAGCCGGAGTGCTCCCGACCACAGTCCTGTCTTTAAAACTGGAGTTCTGACCAAGGAAAAATTTGAACATTATGCTGAACCAAAATACTCTATAGTTGTTTCATTAATGGCTGGGCAAAAATAAGTGGGACTCCAAGCATTATTCCCAAGTTCAGGAATGACAGTAATGCAGACAGAGACTGCAGGTCCAGACTCAAGAGTAGCTGTGTGAAGTGAAAATCGGTAATTATAAACTTACTCACTGAATTCTTTGTATTTTAAAAGAGAATTCCAGCACAATTATGGCAGCTCTGGACTTTTATGAAATAGGAGATTTTTATTATTTTTTTTTTAATTAGAAAGAAAATATTTTGGTATTTTAATAGCTATGCAAGCTGTACTCTTTTTGTTAAATAAAACCTTGTCTTTAAAAGGTAACTACTTGCAGCTCTCTGAACAAAGGAACTGTAATGTTATTAAACCTTTTCCCAGTTTTCCAGACGTACAGCTCTGGCTGTTATTGAAAGAACAAGCCCACAGGCTCTTCCTTTAATGAGCTGCTTTGGATTGTATGTCCATAATTTATTAATGTAATTGCTTTATTATTACATTTGTATGGCTGAAAGGAAGCTGTCTCTAATGGCCATAGAATTTCATGTAGTATCTTTATAAAAGATGCATTATTAGTTGGTGAGAAAAATGCATGTTGTACTACTTCAGGCTTTGTGTTAAAAGTACTGCTTTATTAGTTATTGCATTTCACATCTAATTATTTTTAAAATTTACATGATAATTAGGTATATTTATGTCAGATTAGAATGGCTGTGTATTTGAATTTGCAGTGTATAGGTAATATGAATTTAATCGTCAATTTGTTGCACAATCAATGATGCTTCAGCTGCTGATTTACCTGAAGTATATCTGAAATACCAAATGGGAATGACTTAGGTGTATTTTTACTCTTCTGAATTTGGAATGCGTTGTAATCTAAAATGGTATAGTGTACAACTGGACAAGATTAGGTTTTTAGGTCCAGTTTTAAGTTTTCTTGCTTAGTAGAGAGGTGTCGTAAAAATGGTTCTCCGGTTATCCTTAACTTGGTGTCTATGTGATTTCTTTAAATACTTTTGTTGTGCATTTTAACACTATTAAAGATACGCCAACACATACTGAACAGAATCTGAAGCATTCAGCAGGTCTTTTATGGTGGCACAGGCAGAAGCAGGTATTTCAAATACTGTGTGTGTGTACTTAGTCCACTTTTTTAATGTCGAAGTACTTTGAAGATGTCACCGCTTTTGTCACTGACAATGATCTAAGCCTGCAGATGCCAGGATATGAAAATTATCCCTCAGTAAGGCAGAATGAAGGAATTTGTCCTCCTTTGTATACCCATATGTTAGCTTACCTTTATGCAGAATATGTTGGGTTTAATTATGTTGAGAAATACAGTCTCTGCTTCCCACTTCTGCTGTGTAAATCTGTGCACTAACCTAGACAATTTTGACAGGTGCCAGTCAGTGGTCGAGGAGTGGAGGACAAGCCCCCTCATCTCCCAGCTATGAAAACTCTCTACACTCCTTGGTAAGAACGGTTGAAAGCAACATAGTACTTTTTACTTAGGAGTTGAAGGCTTGGTTTTGTATAAATCCTGCATATCATTAAAGGAAACAGTAGGATAGCATTACAAATGAATTCTTTGCTAACAAATGGCCTGTTCAGTTGAACAATATAAGACGTGCAGGGTGTGTCTTTCACCATCTGTTCCTTGGGCATCAGGCTTCTGTGCTGAGGACAGCTGGTGCTAAAGCGCTGTTATGAGATTCTGGTACCTTTTCACAAATCCATAGCTAATTCTTATCTAAAGTTCAGCCTGGAGAAAGATAAAGACTTCATGCCTCCGCATTTACTTGTCCTTCCCCCTGTCTCCCTCAAATGGCAGTCTCTAGGGCATGTTTGCATTACACTGTTATTAAAGTATTAATACATTTTATTTGTAATTATTATTTGTTGTGGGGAATGTTCATTTATTAATTAAACATTTTACAGAAAAACACACAGGCAGTAATCTGCAGCATTGTAAATCTTCTTCTTTTGAGGATTCAGCAGAGGATTTAAGTTACTGACTTCCTTCTTACATTTCCGATACAATATTGGGAAGGAAACGGGGAAAATTTGAGGGAAGGTTTTGATTACTTGCTTAATATTTCTAGTTTCCACAGATGTAATTTCTTTTTTTTTTCTGTCTAACAAGAATAAATTATAAGTTAAATCAGATTTCTTTTCTTCAGTATTTTTGCAATGAAATATAATTGTTACGTACATCTTAGAATCCTAACATAACTGCAGTGTTAAATATTAGCCTTTTCTTATCTTAATATAATCAGATCTCTGTTGCATTAACTTGACTAACAATGTATTGCTGACATGCACATCAGCTGTTTCCTCACCTCTTTTTTGAATTAATCTTAACCTGTGCTTTGCTTCCTGTTCTGTCTTGACTTTGCCAGAAAAATCGAGTTGAACAGCAACTTCACGAGCATTTGCAAGATGCAATGTCCTTCTTAAAGGATGTCTGTGAGGTACTATTTCACTTTAGATGGTGCCTTTTTGTGTTTCAATTAACGCTCCCTTCGGATTCCCCATTAAAAACTTAAATTAGCGTAGTCTATGACCCATCTTTTGACTCCAACATCCTGCTATTTCAGTTTCTAGAGCTGTAATGTCAGAATTGGTTTTGCTTTGGGGTTGTTTTTTTTTTTTTTGGTATTCCTTTTAATAAAAGAAAGTAATTTTAAGACAGACTTCGACAGTAACACAAATAACTTGCTTTTATTTCTGAAATACCTGATCTGTTTGAAGGTCCATTTAAAGAAATGGTAACTTAAAGTTTTGTCCAGTTTTTTTGTAATACAGATTCTCAAAAAACCACTGCCTCTCTTAATTGTTTCCAGCATGGTGAGGCTGATTTTATGATCATTCTTTCTTGTCCTGCATTAGCTTATTTTGTAGCAATTCCTTTTTTCTTTTCATGCCATATAATAGCAGCTGAGTAACATTAACCTTATAATAAGCTTCACTTTCAAAGCTGCCACCTATTTGTGGAATGAATGCTATCTTGAACAAAATCTCCAGATAATATTTTCTTTTTCCTGTTTGTTTGTAGTGCTGGTAGGTGCTCTCAAAGTCTTTTGATACTATTTTGATACCGCATTTCATCTTCTGTCTTTAATACCTCCGAGATAGACTCTGTTGTGGTGTGAGGAGCCCGGGGATGTATTCAGTAATGGGTGTTCCTGTCCCTCTTGCACCCCCACAGCAGTCCCGGATGGAGGATCGCTTGGACAGGCTCGATGATGCCATCCATGTCCTGCGGAACCACGCTGTGGGGCCTTCCACAAGCCTGTCAGGTGGCCATGGAGACATCCATAGTTTATTGGGACCATCCCACAATGGGCCAATTGGAAGCCTGAACTCGAACTATGGAGCATCCAGCCTTGTAACAGCCAACAGACAAGCATCCATGGTAATGATGTTGTAAAACATGAGTATGTTTGTGCAGAGCAATTGCAGCTGATGCGTTGAAACTATTGTAGAGCCTGCTGAGGCAGAACTGGGCTGTAAGACTAATATTTATCAGGAAGAAACCACTTGAGATTCTTGTGGAGGAAAAGATGGCAGACAGCTTGCACCTGCTATGGGTTTCCAATTAGAATGTTGGAGTGGGGGTGGGCAGAAATGAGGGGGAGGAAAAAGATGGGAAAACTTAGACTTTGGCCTGGTCAGTGGCCCATAAAATCCTGCTGTGACCATATGCAGAAAGCTGAAACTTTCTGCTGAGAGCGTTTCAGCTTATACATGCATTTTTTCCAGATGTGTAATAATTGGCAGAACCGTTCTCTCCTTGAAATGGTGAATAGGGAGATTGAATGGGAAAAGCAGTCAAGAAGGACTGAATTTCAAGTGTTCTGGTCTGGAAAAGCTGTTTATTGTAAATTGGAACTGGTCTTCAATAGCAGATGCTGGCAGAGGACTGGGAGGAAGCTGTTGGAATGTGGAACCATAGTGTGCGCAGGCTCAAAATTTCAACTTTTTTCTAAGCGAAGAGAGTTTGAGCACAGCTGTAGTGTAAGTAACAATGAAAAGGAAACAACTTTCAGATTAATCCCCAAGAAGGGTGAAATAATTCAATCCATCTCTTTTAGTTTCTTTAAAAATGTGAACTGTTCTGAAAAAATGTAGCCGAGCTTTTTATAGATCAGAAATATGCTAAAAGCATTACACAGTAAACGAATCTATTTGTAGCATTGCTCACTTCCCTTTTTCTTCCTTTTCATTCCTCCCTTCTCAAAAATGCTTAAAGGAAAAAGAGCTTTTAAAAACATGGTTGGTTTAGTGGTGCCATGTGTTTGCATGTTTACAGCGTAATTTTAAAGACCAGTTACATGCTGTGAAATTTTCTGTTATAAAACAGATTCACAGCTGGGTACTGTGTGATCAAGGCAAAATTTCACCTATCATCAAAATAATTAGGTACCCCAATTGCTGAAGGGTTTGTATTCTATAAAACAGAATTAGTTCCAGGCTCTCCCATTCGCACGTCACACATCCATTTATATTAATTTCAGGACCACTGCAGTAAACATCAAAAAGAACTGGTTGCTTTCTATAAGCTGCGTGTGTTTGGGGGCTTTGTGGAGGGGGTACTTTCCAAATGCACATCCAACTTCAGCTTTCTATACAAGTTCACAGTTACTTTTTGTAATGAAAGAAGTGATGCATGTGTACTTTTGAATTTTTTCATAGTACCTACTGAGATTTAATATTTAAAGAATGTTGTTAAAGTACTGCCATGTTCTGGGGTAGACTGAAATTTAGTCATACAAAAGAGAACTTTTTTCCTCTGGTCTTGATGTGGCGTAAAGTGAGCGATTGAAACTGCAGTGATGAATTTGTTCTCTGACTTGAGGAACCTTCTGATACTGCTAAGCCAGACACAGTCAAATAAATACAGGTAGTGCCAAAATGTACATAAAAAATCTCAGTTTCTCTTTTAAATAAGCTATGATAAATATTTTATCAACTCAGTTTTTATTAAAATAGAGGACAGTGGAAAATGACTCTCTGAAATGGACAGAAGTTCCCTGATCTTCTCTAGTTTAATGTAGTTGTGTAACTTAAATGTAATACAGACCTAATTTATCATCTAATTACTTGACTGATAAATGCTTGTTGTCTGTTAGAAATAAACTTAGATTAAGACAACTGAAAAAATATTTGCCCGTACATTTCATCCTCACTGGGTGAAACAAGCTTGCAGATCAGTTTTGGCTTGAAAAGTGAGTCAGCTAAAGAATTTCTTGGATTAACCTTAATTTTATTACATCAGAATAATTGGCTCCAACAGAAGGCATCCTGTTGTGGCCTTGCCCAGTCCCCAAAGAGCGCCCTTTGACATCATTTGCAATTGCAGGAACTCAGCGTGGCTTAGGATGGAGTCCTGAAATAGGTGCAGAGCAGAGGTTGGCACATCTGGCTGTGGGGCAGGCCGAGTGCTTTATTAGTGATGACTGCATTGCAGTAGTGCCCCCCAAGAGTAAGGGGTAATTCTTCTTCAATAACCAATTAATTTCAAACTCTTACTTACTATTAGGTTGGCATTCTTTTTAAATAGTAAGTAGGAGAGCAGAGAGTTTGACACACAGCCTGAACTGTAAGATCCAGCCCTCATTCCGGATTTAAATACTGCTTTACTTGAGATGACATCCCGTAAATTTTAAGAAAATAATGAGTATTGGGCTAACATAGTGAGAAATGTCAACATTGATAAGGGTGATTACCTATTTTTGATGTTTTGTTTGACATAGGGTCAAGAAATGTTCATTGGAATTCAGCACTAAATGAAACTTCCTTGTTGAAGGAGGGTGGGATCTTTACACAAAACATTTTTGCTCTTTAAAAAAAATAGGAAAAAAAATTTAATTTCCCTTGAAGATGATGATCTTGGCAGAAGGAGCTAGGAAATGAGTAATTTAACTCCTTTTTATGTAATTAGTGTAACCAGGCATGGTTTTATTTTAACATTTGCTTAATTTTTGAGCCAGATTTATTTTACAACTCTAGTTGACTTCATTTCCTGCTTGCTCTGAATGGTCTTGTTTTCTTTTTAGCTGGGCTGGCCATTAGACTTATTCAAATAGATTTTTAATATCTCAAACTCATCAAATATTTGCTAACTGGCCTTTGAAGTTGATTTGTATTTTATTTCATGTATTATTGAAAAGTTAAGAAGTAATACTTTTTGTTCTTATTCAAGCTGCTTTTTATTTGTCATTGTAATACAATGGAAAAAGAACAGCCTGAACTGATTAAAAATAAATAAATAAAAGGCCTGGAAACTCAGTTAAGGATGAAACTCAATCCTTAAGTCAGAGGGTTTTTTCAGGTATAACAGGCATCTAAGAAAATTGGTGATCTCCCTCTTTGTGCCCTGTGCCTGCTCCAGTGCAGAAGCACGAAAGGGCAGTTAAGCAGCTTTGCCAGCACCACCCTCTGCTCTTGCTCAAACCCTTCCAGAGCTGGTATTTCCCTGCAGAGATTATGCTCCTACTGAACAACTATGAGCTGTCTGAAGTGTAAAAATCTTGATTACAAAGCCCTTTTCATTGTCTTAATTATGCACACCTTGGCTAAAATGGTGTTAATGACCATAACCAAATTGACCAGCTAGTAGGGCTTGAAAGATTCAAAGACTCAGACCAAGAGTGGTATTTTTATTTTCCAGTTCTCAAAAGCTTTCATGGCTAAGTGCTCAAAATGAATAATCAAACTGAAGTGTGAGATGCAGAACCAGTATTAACAGGACAGAGATGTCCTTTCCCCACGTGTCACTCTCGGTTCTCCTACATGCAGTTGTGTGTCCTCACTGTCCATGATTTGTGTCGTTTTTATTTAGTTGCCTAAAATACTTAACTGGTTTTCTGGTTTCAGATCCCAAATGTTACCACTTAAATCAACCGAAATATGTTCTGCACTCGAGTTTGGTTTTTTGGTTTTTTTTAATTTGCAAGCATCAGTGGGGCTGCAGATTGTCCTATGTACAAGTCTTTCTTGAAATGCATAAAAATGAATTCAGTTCACCTGGTAAATTACAACAATGTACAGTCTTGTAACAGGGTAGGGTTACTGTTTTTCTCAGGCTGAGGTTACTGAGTGGTAAGTTTTTTGTGATTGCAGTGGATGCCAGACCAGTGTGGAGTTGGCATTGTGCGGAGGCAGCAGGCAAAGGGCAGTGATGTGAACGCGTTGGTACCGAGCGCGGTGGCTGCGCTGGCTGCCCCTCACAGCAGATCCCGAGCGCGGTGCCCGCGCCGGCTGCCCCTCACAGCAGATCCCGAGCGCGGTGCCCGCGC
>VZTA01019638.1:183534-230586 GCA_013398855.1 Mohoua ochrocephala
CCTTCCGTTTGTCTCCCATTTTGTGTGCCTGGGGAGCTTCGGGCTTTTCTTGGGAGGAGGGACCATGGAAACAAGGGTGGATTAGCGCCGGAGAGAATGAATTAACTCCGAGTTTATTTGCTTTCGCGATGAACTGCCGCGAGTCACGAAGGCCGGCGTTGCAGGGGCCGGGCCGCGGCACAGCCCGCGCTGCCGGCGCGGGCAGCTGTATGGAAATGGGGAATGCTCGGGAGCCGCGGCAGCGCCGCTCTCCCCGCGCCCGCACCGGGGCACCGCGGGAGCCGCCCGCAGCTCGCTGCCCCCGGAGCTGGCCCTTGGCGCTAGGACAGCGCCTGACTGGGAACCACATATAAATAATAGCGATAAAACATGTCGAGAGCTCGTTTGTTCCGAGCGCCGCGGAGCTGATGGCCTCGGACGCCTTTCAGAAGACTTAAAGGAAGCCCGAGGTTGTGCTCCATTGAAATGCAGATGGGGAGAGGGAGAGGCCTTTCTCTATGCAGTGCAGCGAAAGGAGAGCAAACTAAATTTTCTTCGGAACTCAGTGTTTAAGATACTTGAAGCTTTGGTAGCTTGAAGCAGCCACCGATCAGTGGTAGTGTAGCAAGAAGAGCTGTTGGCCTCCGCATGGGATGCAGTGACTTTCAGCAAGTCATTTTGTTTGGGCTTTTTTGTTTGCCAGTTTGGATTTTCTAGTATATCATAGATCAGAGATAAAAATCAGTGTTATGGTCAGTTTTGTAGCGTTTTAGCTCTTAAGATTTCTATGTAAATCCTGTTAATCTAAATTGTATGCTTTTAATTTGTACATCTTGGTTTCAAAGGACTGGAACATGGCCTTGAATTCGGTTTTTATTTCTAATCTATTCTCTGCCTTTATCAGAACCGATTTGCCAATCTATTGCCTTTATATTAGCTCTGGATTTGAAAGTTGCCAGAGTTCTGGCAGCTGCTATGTTTGTACACGGCTTTAAGAAATTTTTGCCTTTTTTAAGAAGTAGATTTCGGAACAAACCTGGCCCTGAAGCAATTAATAGTCTGTAGCTTGAATAAAAGCACCCTCAAGTGTTAGGACTAAGCATGACCAGAAGAAGAAAATAAAACACACAACCTGCAAGGCAGAATTAGGGAAAGACTCATTTTTGAAAAGTTCAGAGTGAGAATGAGCTTCACATTCCAGTTGTAAAGAGTTTTTTCTCTTAGGCTGAAAGACCCAGGCTCAGCTCCTTCCTTCCAGCGAGTTCATGACTCTTGCAGGAGCTGGGCCAACTGTATCCAGAGTAGAACTTCTCACAAACAAAGCCTATTACAAGCAGAGGAAGATAAAATATACTTGAAATAGCAACAGATATTCCACAGTATACAAGAGGAGATTTTCTGCAGAACAATGGATACAAATAGCAGCCCGGAATGACCTGATATTAGTTGTGGGTTGTCGGGGAGGGGGGGTTCCCCCTTTCTTTTTTTGTTCCTGTGCATTAGCTTACAGGAACAAGTGTATATTAAACAAAGGATAAACTTGCATAAGGGTATTTATCTCTCTCTGGGTAAAACCCATACTAAGACATGAAAGGTAAAAGCTGCATTAATTACTCAAGAGGGATTCAAAGCTCAGCAGTTTACTAGGATTGAAGGATTTATTGAAAAACAGTGGTTCTCATGTGTAACTCCAGGCAATAAACCTATTTAATTAAAGGCTTAATCTTCTAGTTGACATGTTTGCTACTGTTCCAATAAAAAGCTTCATCTGTAGCCAGTTTTTGTAACTATACAAATAATAGTAGAATCCCTCGTCTTTGTTCATTTTTTAACTGTTTAATTGTATTATGTTGGTTATATTATAAATATTGAAGGACTTTTGTGTCTTTAGAAATCAAAAGCTTTAAATGGTCTGTGTTCCAAATTATTTAAATACAGGCAGTGTATCTTTACCTCTTTTCTCTCAAACAAATATTTTTTAATGGAAGTTTATGACAGTATTCTGTATTGAGCAGCAGTTTTTTAACAAATTGCCTCTTCAAGTTAGGTATGCACACTCATAGCTGTCTCACATGAGTATCATTAATTCAAGTTTATGCAAAATTAGAATTTTTCAAGACTCTTCATCTCAGTGCTTTCTGCTCAGAAATTTAATCATGATGCATTATGAAGGAACAGATCAGAAAATTGGGGGTAAGAATAGTTAGATACCTGGATTATTTTATTCCAAACAGGGTTGGTCACTGCTTGAGACACGGCCCCGTCCAGCAAGGTGTAATCAGGTGTTTTAATGTAACAGCATCTAGCAACTAAACCTTTCCTTTGCTCAGCGAGAATTTTAACTCTGGTCTCTGATCCAGCAAATACTTCCAGTGTTTTAAACTTTTATTTTTGGACTATTTCTTTGAATCACATCTTTAATAGAAATTTTTGCTTTGCCTTGCTTTAGGTTGGAACTCACCGGGAAGAAGGTGTCAGCCTCAACAGCAACCATTCAGTTCTTCCCAGTACAGTTTCTGCTCAGAGCACAGAACTAAATCATAAAACACAAGACAGCTACAGAGGTAACTTTCCAGGATAAAATGCTGGACAGGGTCTGCAGTAGTTCAGAGCCAGTGAGGCTGTAGATCTTGGTAAAACGGCATCAGTGCAAGGGATAGGGCCATAGATAATGCTGAAAAATAAAAAATTATTAGCAACTCCTATATACCACCACTGTTAGGGACTTCTGCAACAATTTTGAGGGCATCCCTGTCTAGGAATTATCCCCATATAGTTTCAAGAGAAGGCTGCATTACAGCCACGTCCCTCCAGCTGAAGGGGCCATGAGCCATTGCAGAGCTGCAGCCATTTCCCAGTTGGCCAGGAGGGCTGTGGAGTGGGCTGAGACCAGAGTTTAGCCCAGCCAATGGAAGGAGGTCATTCCACACCACTTTACCTTTCCTTCCACTTTTAGCTAAAGAAGTAAACTGCAGAAAATAGAAGTCAGCTCCTTTATTAGTGTGCTAGCACCATTTAGGGGGTGTTGCACATTCAGCCTAAACCCAAGCCTCGATGTCAGTGCGGCTCTGCCCTTAAATTTGCAGCCCAGACATCAGGTGCAAATTTCCTTACTTCACTCAATGTCCTTTTGTCTTAAACCATGTTTTCCTTAGACTAAGCTGTTACCAATCAAGCTGCTCTGTGAGCTGCGATCGCTTTATAACCCGTGACACGTGTCCAGGCACAGCAGCGTTACCAGGATTTCTTGTTTCTGTTAGTTCTTCCTGTTGTCTCCCCAGACTTGTGCTCGGCCCCGGCCCCTCACTGCCATTATCTGTTTGAGGTTCTGTGCACTGTTTCAGTGCTGTGACACTCACCCTGCTCTCTGGTTGCTTGCAGCACTGTCGGGTGGCTTACAGAGCCAGTCTGTGGCTATAGGTCCAACAGAAATCAAGTCTGAACATAAGGAGAAGGATGAAAATATCCATGAACCCCCCTCATCAGATGACATGAAATCAGATGATGAGTCCTCCCAGAAGGATATCAAGGTCTCATCCAGAGGCAGAACAAGGTGCGTTGCTGACATGACCTGGAGAATCTGTGCTTTGATAATGCTCAGTGGCGCGTTGTCCTTACATTTGATACATTTATTGCAAGGCAGCTGAAAGAGAGAAAAACTTTCTAGCACCTGTATATATTTAAATACAAGGTAGAGGATTTGCTGGGAAAATCACCCAACAAGTGTGCGCTCCCTTACACTAGTGCCATGCCTAATGTCTGCCTGTACATGGAAGCAGCAAAAGTAAAACTTTTAAATAAGCACATGAAATTGAAAATTCCTTGAATGCATTTTTATATAAGCTGATGTATTGGAAAATAGCAAAAACTTCGTTGAAAATGATTTATTCTTCACCTGACAAGGTGGTTGAGTTATCTCTTTAAGTGGCTTGGCTACATCTGCTGCTTCAAACAGCAGCGTGTTGCCACAACTTTTCCTAGAGATGTTTACCTGCTCTAGACAGTATTCTGTGGATATTCTTCAGGCAGAAGCTACTTAACATTTATTTTCAGGAAAAGGCAGGAACAACAAGAATATCCTTGAAAACTTCAGCATTGATACCTGATTCTTAGTTATCCAAATATACTTCAATATTAAGTGGAAAGTTTAATTTCATCAACTGAAAATTCGGAGCCAGCACCAGGATCACTTGTTGGAAACACCAGTGATATTTCACTATACTGTTCCGTTTGCTTTCTTGCAGCAGTACTAACGAAGATGAGGATTTAAACCCAGAGCAGAAAATAGAAAGAGAAAAGGAGAGAAGAATGGCAAATAACGCCCGGGAGCGTTTGCGTGTGCGAGACATTAACGAGGCGTTCAAGGAGCTCGGCCGCATGTGCCAGCTGCACCTGAAGAGCGAGAAGCCGCAGACGAAGCTGCTGATCCTCCACCAGGCCGTGGCAGTGATCCTCAGCCTGGAGCAGCAAGTGAGAGGTCAGTAGCCCTGGGGCTGGGGCAGGCCTGCGGCAGCTTTGTCCATGGAGCAGTGTGGGGCTCTTGAAACCTGCACAACCAGATGCACGAGCTACTGAAAATGTGTTTGCTGCTCTGTAATGATGCTGAAGTTCTTTAGAAAAAGCAAAGAATTACTTAAAAAGAAATGGGAAAGGAGTGAGTATAAGGTTTATACTTTGCCCTTTCTTTTTCCTGTTCAATTAGTCATCTCTTCACCTAAGTTTTCAAGGTAAATTCATTAACTAAAATGTTGACACATCTTGCTTTAAATTGTAACAAGCACTTGTTTAGTAGGAGAAAAGCTTTAGCAACAATAAGAGATCTGTTTTAAGATGAACCCCACATAACTGAAATATTAAAATGCAGTGCATTTGTTTGTATTTACTTGGGTTTTTGCATTAAACATGTACTGGGAGGGGAGGAAACTTACTCCTACTGTAATTGAATCAGAGCTGGGTTTGCATGAGTCTTCTTTCCCTGATTCCTTTACATTTTTCCAAGAAAGAAACAATACGCCTGCTGGTAGGTGCAGAGGGAAAACTGCCTTGGGCCATTCACTCTCGTAAGGAGAGACGGTTCTAGGAATCATGTTTGATTCTTCAACTGTTCTGTTCTTGTGAGTTGATGAAGCCACAGTTGACTTTTAATCTCCCTTTCTACTTTTGTCAAAGATATGTTAAAGTTCTGGGGCACTTTGCTGTAACTTTTGGTCAGCCCCGAGTCGGTTGGCACTCAGACTGGACGGTGGCTGAGAGTCCCTTCCAACAGAAATAGTCTCGTTCTGTGGGGGTGGCACTTCCCAGATGAGTGTCCTCGTGTTTTGCTGTTTGGGACTCATTAGCAGCCATGTTCCTTAGTGTCTCACTGATGGAAGTGCATCAAGTGACTGGAAGAGTCTGAGATGTGGATATGGCAGTGGTTGTATTTGCTCAGTGCACTGCATCTTTGAATCACTGATGTCACTGAGTGGTAACAATGGTTTATTTTTGTGTACCTCATTTTTACTTCCTTTTTCTCATTTGTTGCTTGCATTTTGCACAGAAGATCCAAGCAGCAGTTAGAAGTTTACTGAAAGTGACTAAATAACTAACTTAACACAAACTTAGGTCCTTCGTGCAGTAAGGATGAGATGCTGTGTTTTCAGGCAGTTTTACTGATCCAGTTGTCAGTAAAGAAACACCCTGTCTCCAGCCAGAGCTCTTCCAAGGCACAGAGCAACTGTTCTGCAGATGAGAGAGCAGCTGGGGCCGTTGTAAAACCGAGTTTAACATCTCTGAGGCTTAGATCTCGGGCACTGTTTTGGTCTGAAAATGCTTGCCGTAGTCTAGAAGATAAGGTTGAGTATTATGAAGTCAGAGGGACATTAATCAAGCATGGGTTTTGATGTTTAAAAAGCATCAAGTCCATCTCCCTGCTCTCAGATTCTGTAATTCACAGGAAGGTCCATATTGATAAAATCACTTCTGCCTTGGTCAGAGAACTTCCAACCCTTGTGTCTGTGGTAGAAATCTTTTTTCTCGATGTACTAACAGCTAAACTGGCCCCATTGTACCGGCGGTGTAAATGGAGAACTTTCCCTTCCTCAAGTTCCCATCTCCCTGTGTGCTCTGTGTGTCCGGGGCAGGCCATGGGAAGTGCCTGGGGCCCCCTGGAGAGCAGCCCTGGCTCCCGTTTGTCTTGCCCGTCCCCCTTTGCACCTGTTCCTGTGAGTGAGTGACCGGAGCTTTGTGTGACACCCACAGGAGCTTGCACAGTGCATTATGTAATTGCATAAACAATTTCCTCTCTCTGCTGGTAATGAAGCTTCTCATTTTGTGATTGGTGCTATTCAAAATGAACCATTTCAGATTTAAGCTCTCAGTGTAGGCCAGGGGTTTTATCTCCATTTCCTAAATCACTGTAAATTAACTTCCTTTCAAAGTTTCCACGTAATTAAATCTTCAAAACTTCAAGGCAAGCCACAGTTAGACAAAGAAAACTGTGATTAAGAAAAGTTAGCAGTTTTTTGGGGTTTTTTTTCCGGTAGAATCTTTATGAGTGCTCATCCTTAGGGAAATGCAGTAGGAGGCTGTTGATAATGACTTTGGTGACAGCAGAACTATCAAGTCCATCCAAAATAGTCTCTGTCAGATGAGCTAAAATGCACAGGGGTCAGTAAACTGCAGTTACTAGAGGGGTGCCTGTGCAGTGCAAGAGAAGGGCTTGTGCTGTCTGTTCAGTTTTGGCAGACTTCTTGCAGTTATAATTGTATCTGCCATCTCCAACTGCAAAACAGAATTCGCTGACAGCTAGAAAATACCTTAAAATGTTGATTAAATTCAACAGTGGAATATATTACATGGGGTTTGTGTGTCTTTTGGGCCCCTGCGATTTACATCTTCTATATTTTGATTCACAAAAAGCCATTTTGAAGAACAGAAACAGTTGACTTGTAGAAACTGTCATTATTTGGAAACGAGATCCAAATCTACATCTATTGAAGCTAAGTGGGGAAGTGGAAACATACTGATGAAAATACCTTGATAGCTGGTCCACAGCTGGTTATTATAAAGTACTGACTTTAATGTGAGAGGAAGTAGGGTTTGGAAAAAAAATAACGCTCCTGCTGTATGTGACTGTCATCAGAGTCTTTTGATTAAACCAAGATGGGCACAAGGTGATTTCACAGATTGAGGCTGTTGAGAGCTATCCATTCAGGGTGTGCTGCCTCCCCTGCCCCAACAGCTGGCTGGTACTTGCTGGGAAGAAAGAAGCAGCAGCATTATTAAAACTAGTGTGATGTCAGCAAGGCTGGTAAGACTTCAGCCTACCAACAAAATGGATAAATCTCCATTTTATTATATTGTAAATTACAGACATTTCTCATTTTGCACTTGAGTGTCTTATGGTGATAAAGGAGATGCTTTTTGAAAGTTTCTGAAGGTGTATGTAGGCAGCTGAAAGGCTTTGGCTTTTTGTCTCTTTTTTTTTTTAAATACCGGTTTAGGAGCTGTCTGGCAGGACTTTGAGTAGTGATTGTCTGCAGCTTTGGACACCTGTGGGTGACCATGGGGTGTCAGCAGCTGAAGAGGGAAGCCGCAGAGCTATTTTTACTCCAGGGTTAATGTACAGATATTGCCCATGGCGTCAGCGTATGGGATATTAACAACTCTGATTTTTCTGTTCCAGAACGAAACCTAAACCCTAAAGCAGCCTGCCTTAAGAGAAGGGAAGAAGAAAAAGTTTCTGCCGTATCGGCAGAGCCGCCAACACCACACCCAGGAAGCCACCCTGGCCTGAGTGAAACTACCAACCCTATGGGTCATATGTGAACACCAGCCAGGTACGTTGGGGATGGCTCCTGTCGCTCGGCGTTGGCTGCAGGGGGGAGGTGCCTGGATACGGTGGGGTTTAGTTCCTGAGCTGCCAGCAGCACCAAACTGCTCTGTGCTTTCACATCTCTGAGCAGAAGCAGAAGGCTGCAGATTTGTTTGGGTTTATAATAAAACCCCAAGAAATTGTCGTCAGAGTCTCTTTATTTCCGTTCCTTGTTGCCAATGGCTACATCTCTTGGCTCAGGTGGCCTTCTTGGCATGACATCAGAGGAACAGTGAACAGCTTGCTAGATAAGCCAAGCTTAATAGAGATGAATTATACATCTTTAAATGGTCTAAATATCACATTAGTTCATTTAAAAATCCACGTATTGTTTCCCAGTGCTGATGCAGAGTTTCAGGGACTCCTCATCCCAGAGAGATTTGCTCTCTGGCTCAAGGCCAGTCATTTTAACTCCTCTCGTTTGCCCAACGGAGACTGGGAACTGTCTCGAGTCACAATCTGTATTGGTGAAGATAGTTAAGATTTTAAAGTAATGGTTTAAGCTTTGCAAGGTAGCCCAGTATGTAACATCTCATTTAAACACGCTGATGGGGAGGCCCTACAGGAATATCAGTCTTCTGGGTTTATTCCTGTTGTTGGTTGGTTTTCTAAATAGTTGGGAAACCTTGATTTTAAAAGGATAAAATTGAGTATTCCAGTAGAGCTGTTGCCACTTTCAAAAAGAATAAAAAACTGGCTTCAGTGCCCTTGTTTTAATCCAGAACATTACTAAATTTTATGTTTTGGGAAGTTTTTTGTTGTTGTGTATATTATAATTTTTAATGCTTTGAATTTCTTTAACTTGTTTTATTTCATACCAATAGGCTACTTTGGAATTGTCAGTTAATTTTTGACTTACAGCAAATTTAGTCTGTTCTTGCCATATAAATATAAAGAACCACTTTCACAAGTTTGGTCTCTTTGGTTTTTTTTCAATAGCAGTAACTTTGTGGGTTGACTGAAGTATGATGTTGACAGGAAAGGCTGTACAGGAGCATGGCAATTTACCTTCGGGAGGGAGTGAGCTTGGCACTGTCTCCTGCTTGGTTTGGAGACCAAAGTCAGACACAAATGAAGGTCTGAGATATGCAGGTTATTCTTTCTCTCGTATCCATAGATGCCCAACAGAAGGTTCTTTAGAGTAATCTTTTCGATGTATCACGTTCAATACGGGTATCTCTGGAACGGGGGATTTCAGGGTCTCTCAATGTGATTTTCTTTTGCACCTAAATGACTGAAAATGCCACCCAATCCATTAAATTAGGTCTCTAGTGTTGATACAAAGCTTTTCAATTATTCTCTTCCTAATAACCTCTTTCTTCTCCTACATTTCTTTCTAGAATTCCAGAATTATTGGTAGGATACACAGAAGGTGACCTTTCTTCACAAGGACACAGACAACTAACATTATATGAAGACACAAACCTGACAGGAGAAAACACTTGAAGCAAGAAACCCAAATGCAATCTTATGATCAAAGCTACTGGTCAACACCTGCATCAGGAGTGAAGATACAAGATCTTCAGACAGAATTTCAGCCCATGAGATACTCTGAACATATCATTCTGTTGCAAGCAGTGTGTCGCTTCTGCACAATCAGAGACTGTTGTGATCTCTCCACTCATTGTGGAAGTTGCCTTGTGCCTAAACTGAATTGACAAATGCATTGTAACTACAAATTTTATTTATTGTTATGGAACTGTAAAGGTCTACATATAAAGGGAAAAGTTAACATGTTAAAAGCTGATAAAATTTCAGCTGAATGCCAGCATTTACTAAAGCTGTTCACATTCAGAGAACAAAGCAGTGACAACCGTCGACCCGTAGCATTCCCAGCATACCTATTAGTGTCTTAAAAAAGGAAGGGAAAAGTCTTTTGTTGTCCTTTCCTCTCCTTTTGCCATATGACTAGTGTTTTCCATGCAATAGGAAACTATTCCTTGGTATAGCTTTTTTTATGTTATTTTTGATCTCTGGTAATCTGAACAGTTATGGTCACAGTTCCCCTTCCATACTGAGCTCTGTGCCTCAAGCCACTCAGAGGCCTCATGAAGGCTGCAGGCTGGAGCAATACTGTGACCATAACATTTCTTGGATTTAAAAAGTGATTTTTATTTTCCCTCAGACTTTCCTCAAACATTTTTTTTTTTCTAATTATAAACAAAACCTTTTTAGGCTTCTAGGCTTCATAGTAAAGCTTGTAACGTGAAGTGTAAATTGGGTGGGGAGAATCTACTTTGTTAGAGTTGCTTTGTTTTCCGAGCAGTAAGTACTACATATAGTACATGTAAAGTGTTAGCTGTATGTAAGCACAAAATGCATTAAAATACAAAGGAGATTTTTTTCAGGCTGTAACTTTGGTGAATAGTAAAATCCTAAATTCACCGTGGCAGGTAGTGTGATGATATAACCACCAGCAAGGTGGGCTTATTACGTAATGGAATCTTAAGAGCAATGGTCACCAATTTTTCCTTCCTGTACACGTTAATTATCATGTCATGTTGTATGGCTTGTCAGTGGAGAAAAAATAGTGTGAATCAAATGCAAATACCCCCGTCCCAAGCCATATTAGCATTAAACCTTTAAATGTTTCTCCACCAGAACAGTGTCCATAAGTATTCCTTTGTCACAGACGTGTTGAAATGGTTAAAATCCCTTTGAACTTCCATGGAAACTGTCTTCCACTGCAATGACCATGGGAGGAAATTTCCTAAGCCAAGGTTGTCTGAGCTATTGTTTATATAGTGCATCTTTCATCACTGGCAATTGGTTCACACATAAAACAGGAACAAAACTATGATTTTCATGAAGTCATTTAATTTGAAAGAACAAAAGATGGATTGATAAAATAAACTAATGAATTTAAGCTCATGTTTTGGATGGTTCCTAACAAAACAGTTTGTGGAATTAGTGGACTCATTTCTATTACTTTAATTTGCATATATCATCAAATAACACCTGATTATATCTGTGGCCTTGTTCTTCATTTCAGTGTTTATCAGCTAAACGGAATTTGTTGCTTATGACGTGTGAAAGTGATCACGTGCCACTGCCTGGCCTTTTTCCTTCTAAGCTTGTTGTCTTTTTGGCTATATTAGACTTTGCAGTATGCCCAGAAGCTTTCCTTCATAAAATAGAAAGAAAAAAACATTTGGCTTATTTTTCACTGTAGCTAGTCTTTTATACAATAATCTTGTAAGAAAATTTCTTGAATTCTAAATATTACTCTTTCTAGATTTTTGAAATCAAAAAAAGTTTTCAGTAAAAAGTTTCTTACTTTATTTTACTATATTAGGTAGTAAAAATGTAGGGTTATTTACCATAACCTGTTCATTAATATCAGAAATTTACAATAGCATTGTAAGACCATAGTAGGGTTCTAGCATACCGTGTAGTACCTATGGAGTATTGTAAGAGCTAATTGTCCGAGATGAATTGCTTCTCATCTTGTTCTCCAGTTTCCATTGTTGGTTTATTGCAGATTTGTACCCTGTGTCAAATTTCAAGGTATTGCTGATAAACCTTTCCAACCAGCAGCAAGAAGTTCAAAAAATTTCTGTCAATGTAACAGAAAACACTATGTATATAACATTTATGTAGCAATAAATGTGCCATCTTTTTTTAACATGGTAAATCAGTGAGTTTTTTAAATTTCTCTCTCCTCATAGGCAATGTGTTGCTTGAAGAACAGTGGCAAAACTCTTCTGCCTTTATCAGAACAAAGCCTGACACGTTCTCAAGCAGCAGAGCACTGTCAGGCACAAGAAGCGTTGTTGCTCCTGCCTGTGAAGCCGGGCCAGCAGTGCCCAGTGCCTGAGGAGCAGCCGTGCCTGAGCTGCGTTTGCTGCTGCGGAGCAGAAAGGGGATTGCACAGGCAGACAGCAAACCAGGAGCACTGATCCCAGAGGTGCGGCCTCTTCTGCAGCTCACTCCTTCCTTTGCCTGTCCTGAAGGCAGGGTGCTTAGATCTGAGCCCCTTTGTGCAGGGAAGTTCAGTGCCCAGTTACTTCTGAACTCATCGATGCATCCGTGTAGGTTTTGTGGAAATACAGGGGGGGAAGGTCTGTAGTTCAAGCACATCAAAGGCAAAAGCAGATCCAGCTCCTCTGTGTGTGCAGTGCTGATGTTTGATTGTGGGGTGTCAGTACGGCTGCCGTGCTCGGCACCGCTCCCGACTCCCGACTCAGTCCTTGGTACCCTTAGGAACTGCTCCGATCCTGCTGAGATCCAGTGCCCAGCGTGCAGATCCAGGCACGTGTTTGTGACAGCAGCACTTCTACGGCATGGTCTGGCCAAACAGGGGAGGCCGGACCCGGCCATGTCAGGCTGCCTTTCAGAATGGCTTTAGCAGCAGCAGAGATGCCCAGTGCCTCCCCCAGCACACATTCCCAATTTGAACTTTACTCCAGTAATAATTCTAAATCCAGCCTTTGAACATCCATCAATACTCCTCTTCCCTTTTCTGAATCAGGTTTACTAGTTTGTCACCTCTTTCAGAGAAAGTAAAAATGGCCATTTGCCCATCTTTATCTTTCTTTTACCACACTTCTGCTGTCCTGTTTGCAAATACTTTCTGATCACAACTCCTTCATCTTTTTCTTCCATGTTTCCTTCTTTTTTTTCCATTTGATTTTTGTGTGTGTGTGTGTAAGAGATGTACGTTGGGATACCTTTGTTAAATGCAGTTCTTCTAGAATTAGCATTTGAAATATTGTAGAAAAGCTCTCCTGTAAATCTAAAGCATTGGGAAAGTCTTGAAATGGACTTTATCTCTTTTTCCTCCAGCTGCTGAGTAGTTGCTGCTAAAAGGGTTCTGGATTCTTCATTAATTAACATTTCCCCAAGAATTAAACATTTTCCCCCAGCATCTGGAAATCATGGCAGACCAAAAGTCTTTTTATATTTATTAAATGGAACCATCTGCAGAAGACAACCACGATAGTGGGTGGTAAACTTTGCTGTTTGTTTGTAACACCAATACCTTCTGCATCCTAATGCCCCTTGCCTGTGGATACTAAAATGTCCTGTAAAAGGAAGAAACTTTAAAGCACTTTAAAGCCTTTAAAGCCTATCAGGAGTGGGTGTCCAGCAGGCCCAGCAGGGATGAAGGGGCAGGCTGGCACCTTCCTGCCTCTGCACACAGGCTGTGGCTGCCCTGCTCCCAGTGCCCTGCTCCCTGCTCCCAGGGCATCTCCAGCCCAGGGCTGCAGGGGTGTCCCTGGGGCAAGGCAGGCCCAGCTCCTGCCTTCCTGCTGCTCATCTGCCCAGTGCAAGGAGGTAAAAGCCTCCCAGGCTGGGGGCAAATGGTGCTAAGAGGAGACTGCTCCAACCTTTTCTCCCCGTTCTGCCCTTCGGGTCTGTGCTGCCACAGAGCAGATAAGTCAGGTGCCATTCGGGGGCTGGTTTGTACTGTTTAACCTTAATTTCTTTTACTGAATTTAATCTCTCTGTCGACCTGGATGCCTCGGCAAAACAGGGAGAGTTATTTCCTGGTTAAGATACAAATACACTGCTCAACTGCTACCACAAGCACTGCGTGTGCGTGTTCAGTGCTTCAGCTGCTTCAGCTGCTGACTGCAGTCACCTCAGGTTGTTTGTATCGGTCAGAAACTGTCCAGACCAGGCTCTGAAACTGCAAATTGTCTGGGCTGTAAACAGAATCCCTTTCAATTCTCTCCTAATCTTGACTTTTAAAATGTTTTGATGCAATTAAAATCATCTGTTAAATAGAACCTGATTAAAAAAAAAAAATCTTATACAAAATTATACCAGCTGAGATAAAAATCTTTCCCAAAATATTGACCATAACTGATCCTGGAGAGACAGATCTGTTAGAAAGTCAGTGGCTGGGCTAAATACTTGGAATTCAGGTTATTTCAGGTGAACTAGATAAACCAGAATACCAAGGCTGTTTCATTTTCAGGCAAGATCCACTGTAGTTTTAATAGTATCACCTAAACACATAGAGACAAAAGGAGTTAAATGCAAACTGTATCAGTCAGAGCAGTAACTGCTGCCAACTGAACGGATGAGAAAATAACTTACAATGTAACTCAAAGGTCAGTCTGTGTTAGATGTAGAGCCCTGCTAGTCATGGACTTCAGAAAAGCATGGGAAATGCAGATCTTATAGCTGGAGCGATTTCTTTTCATGAACGCCCTGAATACCATACCAGGTTTTATTTGTTTTGGAAAATTCTACATTTCAGCTCTTAAAAAAAAAAAAATACAGGAGGAAATTATTCAAAGTAAATGGAATCAAACTCTTGTACAAAATGGACACAGCAATGTCTTGACAACTCAGTAACGTGGATTTTTGGCTCTACTTTTTTTTGTGCTGATGCTTTTTCACTGGATCTTGATGTCAAAGGAAGACTTGGAAATGCCAGAACAGGCTGATTTACCAGTTTGCTGGATTAGTTCTTTATATACAAGGAAGTTAAGTGGTTCCTTATGCTCATGGAAGCTCTGACACACAACATTGCATTAAATGCACAATCTCTATCTGCGATGCAGAAAGGAAAAGGAAATACTTGTGATGGTCCAATACAACTAAAGAAATTTCATGAACTTGAATGAGTGTGTATCAATTATAAAAATAAATTCTCCAAACTTGAAGTTATAAACTCATCTGTAGAATGAAATGTCTGAGGAGTAGGGTTATGGCTCTGCATTTTACTTCACAGCACCAATAAATGAGCAGAGAGGATCAGAAGCATTAGTTTATCACAGAAGCAGAGCTAATCACCAGCCCTAGTTGTGTGCTTGCTGGGAAGACAGCAGACAGCCAATTGTTGGCTGCACAGCCAGATCAGGTGCTCCAGACTGCTCCCAAATTACTTCCTCTGACTGCTGAAATAACTGCTTTCACGATCAGGTGAGTTCTTTGGGACATTTGAGGGCTTAATATTTCCTCATCAGCCTTATTCGCTCAGACTAGAACCAGAATGAGAATCCACTTCTCAAGATACTGAATAGCCACTCTGTGGAAGAGAAATCTCCTGTGTGTAAATACGAAATGATAAGGCAGGGGAAAGTTTTGAATGATGTTTTGAATGTTCAGTTCACACCTGCAAAAGCTAAAGAGAGTATCAGTATTTCCTTTTCAAGGTGACAAAGAAGGTAAATCTTGCAGATGCACCTCCCGTTCTGTTTGTACAATACATAGCAGGAGAGAGCTCCCATCCGAACTCATCTTCTGTGTGCCACAAAGACACAAATGCTAATGCATCTGATTATGAATATAACAGTTAAAGTTCATTAATCCCTAACACTACCTGACTAATTAATATAAATGCACACAATATTGGTTTTAAAGTCGACGGACTCTGCTTCCAGTTTATCTGTTTAAATGGGTAACATTTAATTAAATGTACATTTAATTTGTTTATGTGTCTAATTAATAGCTGAAAGTGTAATTAAACATAAAGCTCTTAAAATGCTTATTCCTTTCCTAGCACGCAAGAACAGTAAATGTGAGCATCATAAAATGCAAGTACAACAGAGGGCAAGAATGCTAAAAATTAAAAGAAAAAAAAAGGTAACAGCCTACAGAATCTGAAGGTAGTAACCCAATACAAATTAGTGCCTGTCATTATCTGTAGCCAGCTGTTCGTCATTATCCTGTTATATAGAAGTAGAGCAAATGTGTCAATAAAGTGCTCATTAAAAAGTGTTTTGGATATAAATGCAGATTCTGCATTTACAGGAGTATCAGGGAAAAGAGTGTGAATGACACCAAAATTGACACGTCAGGCTTTGCCGTCTGTTTTTCTGGTGTGGCTGTTTTGCCTTTCTGGGATGACTGATGAAAAATAACTGCACACAGGTTCATTCCCGTGTTTCTGTACCCCTCGACTTTTCAGCTGGAAAGATCTGTAAATTGAGCTGGCTGTGTGTGCTTCCACAGGCCCTCCTGAACTCCCTTCCTTGGCCCTTCCCTGCCCCAGCCCATCCCCAGTTTCTGTTGCATGAGATATGGTCTCCAAACTATGGGTTGTAAGCAAGTTTAAATCTTCTGTTCCTCCCAAGCCCAGTGCTGGGGCTGCCTCAATCAGGTAAAGCAGCAGCTGCTTCTTCCACAAAGAGCAAGGGCTGGAGCAGCTCTCCAACGCAGACAGGCCAAGAGAGCTGGGGTTGTTCCGCCTGGAGAAGGCTCTGGGGAGACCTTACAGCACCTTCCAGTACCTAAAGGGGCTCCAAGAGAGCTGGAGAGGGACTTTCTCAAGGACATGTAGTGGTAAGACAAAGGATAATGGGTTTAAAAGAGGGCAGGTTTAGATTAGATATAGGGAAGAAATTCTTCCCTGTGAGGGTGGTGAGACACTGGCACAGGGTGCCCAGAGGAACTGTGAATGCCCCATCCCTGGAAGTGTTCAAGGCCAGGCTGGATGGGCCTCTGAGACACCTGGTGTAGTGGAAGGTGTCCTTGTCCATAGCAGGGAGGTTGGAAGTCAGTCCCTCCCAGCTCAAACCATTCCATGATTCTATGAGTGACAATAATCTGTTCGTTGGAAAAACTCATAATTTATCCCACATTTGGTTTTAATTTATTTCATATTATTTAGTAATATTTTAAGCTCCATATGGAATAAGAAGGAAATCTGAAGGAATTTTCATCTTAGATCTGAACTGCTACATTATAACCATATAATTCTTCTCTTCTGCACATTTCCTAGAGTAATTTTTCTCCTCCCTAGCCTATTAAAATTCCCTCTGCCCAAGGGCCCTTGATCCCACAAAGAGATGTGCAGTTTATGCATAGGATAGCCCTTCTCATTTCAGTGGGCACACTTCTGTATTTCATCCTGGGTTTGTATTGGTTCTTCACAGGCCATGAGTCTGATGCTTGCAGATTTTTCTGGGTTTTCTACAGCACCCAAGGTAGGAATCTGCAGCAGAAGCTTCCCTGCTTTTCTGTTGGAGGCCTGAAGACAAAACCACCGATACACCAATCTTTCTGTACTTCTCTGCAAGCGAAGCAAACCCAGTATTTCAGAGGGGGAGGCTGGGTGTGGAACGTGAGCACGTTGTATCTGTGCCTTTATACAGCAATTTGGAGACATCTATTTTGCAACAATTGGGAAGAAACTGGGTGGGTGGTGCAGAAAAAGGGGAACTGTGAAGACCAAATGTTTAGCTGTATTCAACTGTAAACAGAGTGATAGTCAGTAAACAGTCCCTCTGAAGAGAGTAATTAATAGGCACATGTGAAGAGATGGAAAAGAAGATGTATCCTTCCTCAGCAGACATCAAAGGGCAGGCTGGACAGTGAGAAATTGCAAATACCCCAAGGAGGCCACACAGCTGTATGTACATTCAGCTAGGAAATGCAATGCAGTGTAAGGAGCCACGGAAAAGAGGAGCGAGGGGTGAGACAGGCAGTGAAAAAGGAGCCCTGCAGTAACAAAGGAGGGAGCAACGTGCTCTGTGGGGATGGGAGCAGGAGTGGAGAAGCAGGGAGGTCTAAGCAGGTCAGCTCCTTCTGCAGAGGGGTCAAGTTGCAGAGAAGTTTTGCAGGATTAGAAAGAGTGATAAGACAGCACAGTAGGGTAGCCTCAAAATAAGATAAGGAAACAGAGGAGGAGCCACTGAAATGAATGGTTCTTCATTGTGATTCTCCTGCCTCTTGCTACATCTGAAAGCAGAACCCTGTGGCAGTTGGCCAGTTTGACAGGGAAGGCGATAAAAATAAATTACATCCTCTGTTTCCAATACAGACCGAGATGTTTCCAAAAGAATGGGGGAAGGGAACTTATTTGCAGGGAGAAAAGGTACTCAAAAGATCCAAAATTCATTGTCTGTTCTCTATAAAGTGGTGTCATGACTGACTCCATAAGGTACGTACTTGGCTCCAAAAGGGGATTTTGGAACATTCCACTTCTGGGACCAGCTGCTTTCACGAATGTTTCGTTGGAAGAGAAATACTAGTTCAAAATGAAGGAAATGCTCTTTTCTGTCTCAAAGAGCACACATGAAGCTGGGAAGAACAAATCAGAGAAACTGAGGCCAAGAAGTTTGAAATTCCCAGTGTCCTGGGTGGTCTTTGCTGTTTAATTCTGTTTGTGTCATCTGTGGAGAATGTTTCCCTTCAAAACCTGACTAACACTTGGACGAGAGAGATTTTCCCAATGAATTTGATTCACAGCTGAGCAGAATACACGCATGTCAGCAGTGTGGTTTTGGCCCATTGTTTCAAATCAAATTTTGCCCCAAATAGAGTCTAAGGAAACAGGTTGTCTTCAGATGTCTTGGCCCAACTGGACAGGCATTTTTGCTGTAAAAGCAGCTTTAGCAAGGACAAATAATCTCTCTCAGACACAGCACTACTGGAGTGTTTTTGCACAAAACAACAAAAAAACAATGAGAAGGCTGGACCCAGTGGTGTCTAAGCTGAAATGTTTGTAGGACCTGTTGTGATAGGGGAATGGTGTTAAACTAAAAGAGGGTAGATTCAGACTAGATATAAGCAAGAATTTTTTTACCATTAGGGTGGTGAAACACTGAAACAGGTTACCCAGAGAGGCGATAGATGCATCCCTGGAAATCTTCAAGGCCAGGTAGGATGGGGCACTGAGCAACCTTATCTAGATGAAGATGTCCCTGCTCACAGCCAGGAGGGTTGGATTAGATGGCCTTCAAAGGTCCTGTCCAATCCAAACTATTCCATGATCCTAAGGAAAACCCCCTGTTCTCTTGCATGGGCTTTCCTCTTGGGTTGTGCTCTGTGCAGAGGGAGGACTGCCCTGCCTTCTCTGATTTTTCTGGCTGATGTGTCAGGTGACACATGGAGGGGAAATGTGTCTTGCAGGGACAGTAACTGTGGGTCACACAAGGCAGGGAATACTTTGCACTCCATCCTGTGCTTAGGCCATTAAGGCCATCAGGCCCAGCCTAAATCAACCCTTAGGCCCAGGCAATTGCCCTGTTAGTAATCTACCATCACTCTCCCATTAAGAAAGCAGTCCAAGTTCTTTGTTTAACCACTCGTTGTGGAATAAGCCATCAGCTCCCCACGAACTGGAAATCAAAAGGTAGCTCTCTCCTTACAGATTCAAAACAAAGACATAATTCATCTCACCTGGAGATTTGTCCCATACCACTAGTGATTTTCCCAGAGAAAGATGCTGCATATGACTAATGGCATTTTTTGAGAGTTAGGCATTCCAAAGATGTCTACTCAAGGGAAGAAATTTCATGTTCCAGCAACTTAGAAACATTGGCTGCAGTTACTGCTAAGAATGGAATTACAATTAGTCTTCTACAATCTTTACAGGCATGCCTGAAAAACAGAGATGTCAATATTGCAAATCTGAGAGGTCAGTGAGGCAGTGTCCTTTGCTGATAGACAACAGACCATTCCTCAAAACTCCCACTTGCTGGGCTGGTGGAGATAACATGTAGTGTGAGACAGAGCAGCTTTAGTTTTAGGGCAGGGGTGCTGCCTCTGTGGTTCTTTGGAATCCTCTTTGCTGGAAAACAACGTTGTATTATCCTCCAGAGATCAGCCAGGGCTGGTCTCCCATCTGTTCGTGGATCTGCACCTGTTTTTCATTTCACCAACAGTGGCCACATGGCCTAAGATTGTGGGGAAATACAGAGAAGAAAATGAGTGTGTGGCTCAGGCACTGGGGTTGGATTCAGAAGTTCTGAGTTTAAATCCTGACTGTGTAGCACAACCTTGGTAAGTATTTTCATTTTTGTCTGCCTTACCCTGCTCTGTAATGGAGACAAAGGAGTGAATATTATTCTGGAGCCTTCTCCTTACCTTTTTTTAACAAGAAATTGGAGAAAATTTTTTTCTTCTTTGCTTCCTTCTCACCCATCACAGAAGTCTTTACAGACTCTATAAATGTCACTTATGATTAGGAACACCCAACATGTCTCCCATCCATTTCCTTTGCACTTGGAAAATTGAAGGGAAGTTCCTCAAAGAAACTGCTCAGTTTCTGCCTGTGTGAATGGCAATGCTGCTTGGAGATTGCTCCAGTAGCAGAGAACTGGTATACAGGTATTTTGAGTGGTTTTTTGCAAATGGTGCATGGGAATCCAGAGTAGCCACTGTTTGTTGGTCTGAGACTGAATCACATTCCCGCTGCAGCCAGTTTCAGAGACATACAGAGGCAGATGTGTATCAATTCCCTGCCTCTCTCATGCCTTGCACTGGGCACGCCAAAGAGGTGGCATTGTACATTCTGCAGTCCTTACATTTGCTTAGAAAAAAGAGGCAAAGTTGTTGCCCCTGCTCTGCCCACTCATTTTATTTATTGCTTCATCAGCCACACTCTGTGTGTTTATGCTCCAGCACAACAGTTTGGCTGCAGCTTCTGTTGACAGTCTGGAGATTGCTGGGGACTAAATAAAGAGGGTAACTGCTGTCAGGTTCCACGTAAGTTCTCACTGGGCATGGCAATACCACGCTAACTGGGGACATGCTGACCTTGCCAAATCCTATCAGCTTCTGCAAGGGTCCCTTAAAATGCTCAGCGTCACAGATCCTTGCAACTCACTCTGAATTCTCAACTTGTGCACTACTGGCAAAAAAAATCCTCTCACATTTCTTCTGTCCTAACTGGGGATTGAGCTGGTTGTAACTGTTCTCAGAGCTGTTTCTCACCTTGAGCCTCACTCAACTTCTATTGAAATCTGCTGGGGTTTGTCATTGACTTCAATAGAATTAGTCTTAGGCCTTTATCACAAAGTTTGCTGCTTGCTTAATTTTTGATTT
This sequence comes from Mohoua ochrocephala, assembly GCA_013398855.1. Classification (NCBI taxonomy): domain Eukaryota; kingdom Metazoa; phylum Chordata; class Aves; order Passeriformes; family Acanthizidae; genus Mohoua; species Mohoua ochrocephala. The sequence goes on from VZTA01019638.1 coordinate 204,095, forward strand.
CCATGTGATACATCTGGAAGCTTTCAGTTATCATGCTGCCTTTGAAATGGAAAATTGACAAACTGTTATCTCTGGGAGCTTGTTGGGTTCAGATTGGTTCCGTCAGATCACAAGTAAATTGGCACCAAGCAAGGTTGCTATTGAGTTCTTTATGTTTGATCCTCAAATTAAAAGCTACCTGTCTCGTTGGTGTGCACTTGAGACTATCAAGTGCACTTGAGACTACCTGGTTTTGTCTGAATTTTGCAACAATGGAAAGGGCAGGTCTTTTGCATGACCCATGGATTAGTTTTGTGTCAGCTTCAGAAAACCTCTAGAGGTCTGGGACACAATGTTATGCTGAACACTACAAATTTGCAGGTGCTGTGGCCAGAAGAGACAATTATGATAATTTATCTTGACTTTCTGCAAACTACAAAAGTGCCTCCTGTAGTTTTTATAACGGACCATACCTATCAATTTACCCAGTCATTAGAATTTTAGGTTGATTTAATTTCCTCCAATCATGGAAAGTTTGTTGCAGTCTAAGGTTTCTTTTCCTCAGTTTTTAAAATTTGTTCCTCATCTCTCATCTGAAGCTGTTAACTTTTATTTCATGTCACCGGATGTTGCTCTGCTTTCACCTGTGCCCACTGTTGGACTCCAGCTCTGTAGTATCCCATGTAGACCCTGATGCACTGCAGTCAAGCAACTTCTTCTTTTCAACCATATTCAGAGTCAGGTATATATTTCAGGACTCCGTTTACTCCGCACTCCAGTATTTATATTTTCAGAATTCATATTATACTAATTTTTCCAGCTTCTGGTGGCCCAAATCACTGTAGTATTTTAAAATATTTTCATTGAAACCCTTGTGGTTCACACTCTCTCAGCAGTTTTGTAAGGCCTGCTTATAAAACCAGTTCTTTCACACTCGGATGTGTAATTTACATTGGGCTCGATGGAAACATCCTTTTTACCCAGGAATGGCAAGACCAGACCTTAAACTAGCAGGCAGTGCCAATATGGTGCTAACAATGAAGATGTTAATGTTGAAAGAGCCAGCTACTGAGATTTTCTCTCAGTTTCATGACTCCGCTTTCTTTTATGGCCTACCTTTAAGTTAAATTCATTACCTCAGGTTTTTTTCATAGAATGCTATAAAAGCATTTGCTAAAAGGGAAACTAATTGGGAGCCAATGCTCTCAAGGTACGGAGTAACTGAAATGGAAAGGGACCTTTGGAGGTCATCCTGTATAAAACCCCACTGAGAGCAAGGTGGAGTTTGAAGTTAGATTCAAGTGTACTCATAAGTACAACTGCAACTACAGGAAAAGGTTGAATTCACCTCGTAAAATTAACCATTCATAAAGGATGGGACTTACAAATATTATGACAGATTATTGCAACAAGGATGTTGCTATCATATTTTGCTAGGCACCTTCTCACCGTGCATCCTTAACATAAATTCTGGAACAAAACTCTACTAATGACTCTAGAATCAACATAAACGCTCATGGAAATGTAAAAATTACTTTGAAGTCTTCTGTCTCATCAAGGGCCCAAGAAATAACCCTTACTTTAACCATATAATGTGCAACAAGTTGACTTAAAATGTTTTCATTATCTATATGCATTTGTATTTTAATTCTACTTTGTAAAAAAAAAAAAAAGAAGAATTCGTCTTCCCACTTATGGAATGATCTTAGTAAAATCAGGCTTTTGTCAGAAATCTGTAAAGTAATTTTTTTTTTTAATATAAAATACTGTTGTAACATTTGCTCTTCTGGTCTTATTCTTTATTTACTACAGTTTCTCGACATCTGTCCCTGTCTCTTTTCATCAAATATTTATCTGCAACAGCTGAAAGAGCCTCATTTGTTTTAATTAAGAATAAGACCACCAAGCTGGGATCACTTCCTTGGCTCTTCCATGGCTTGCACAGACAGACAGTAGATCTTGTGAGGTTTCCTGAGGGTGGCCCATTGACAGGCTTTCCCCCCCTCCATATCCTTTTCTTTTGCACCATGTTTATTTTGGGATAGAGAAATGTAATCAGAGCCACATTCCGAGCAAAGAAACTTTTTACAGTTAACACGCATGAGAAAGGAGGAAGATCATGTTGAGTTTCATTTGGTGTTTCACTGGAAGAGACTGTTTTCTGATTTGTGACTTCTGGGATGGAATGTTCATTGCCACAGAAACACAGGAACAGCAATAAGGCCCCTAGTTCAGCATGTCAATACTGACAGAGGCAGCAAGTGCATAAGGAAAAATTGTAGAAATTCAGCTGAAGAATATGCTATCGGCTGAAAACATTTTTTGCACTTTTGCTCACTAGCTAATACCCATTTCATCTCTTTTCTTTTTCCCTCGTTGACTTAAGAAGAGGAAAAAACAAAGAAGTGACCTAAAATAACTTCCTTGTACAAATTCTGAGATAGTGGTATAGGCTCATGCCTATTGCCACTAAAACTCTTCTAGGGAGTGTTTGGGACATGCTATTTTCAGTTTTATATATTCTAGAGAAATACTTTTGGAGTGCATAGACTGCTCGTGACTTCTAGAGATGGTGAGATGTCTCCTGGCCTTGGGATCCCAATTAAGTTGCATATATAACTGACCTTTCTCAGCCATCTTAATTATCTTAGTCCTTGCTAATAAGACAGATTTTTAAATTAAGCTTTTACATTTATTCATTTAAGATGAAGGAGACTAATAAGAAAATCTTGCTTTCCTCATACCCCATTTTCACTTCAAGTTTCATCTTACAAGAAAAATAAACATTAAAATAAGCCATCCCTGTAAATCAGCAAATCAAGGCTGTAATATACTCACCTGGCAAAAATTACCTTCAAAAGAGATCCTACTTCAGTCTCCCTTGGCAGTACATTACAGCAGATATTTCTTACAGTTGTTAGTTGGATACAAAACACTGATTTCCTTTAAAATGAGAAGATCTCCTTTATTTGTAGATTTAATCAGTTTAAAGCTTTACACTCTGGATGTTGGAATTTTCTCAATTCTGAAAAAACCTATCAGACTCAAAGCCTGACAGTAATTTCTGCACCTCTTAGTTTATTTTGCAGGCAAAGTAGAAAGAAAGGTAGGTTGATGTGATCTTATGTATCAAAAATTACCTCATTACAGGTACTTTTTTTTCCCTCATAATACACATATGCAACAGGCACCTATATAGCACATTTCATTACACTTATATAAAAGTTGTTGACTTACCAAGAGGTCAAAGGAGACTTTATCTCAGCATCTTTTCCAATTCACAGTATTATCTCCTATTCCACAGGACATGGTAACGTGGCTGCATAAGGTTCTCATGTAGATTGGTTCTGCATTTGAGACACATGGGTAAAACTGACATGGAATTTCAAGGGCAAAGTTTGCAGAAGTATATTAAGAGCATAAGTTAAATTAAGAAGTTGATCCCTACATTGTCCTATACTGATACTTGTTATTTAAGTAACTTTTACAGACAATGACTCACTGTATTATATTTACAGTGCTATACCGTAGCTTTCTAAGATCTTGATATTGGCATAAAGGAAAAGAATCAATGATGTAACTTGGAATCAGAATTTAATCTTTTCCTTGCAAGATACTAGGACAGGAGACAGCACCATTGCTTAATCAATTGCACAACAGAAGGGCATGCAGGAACCTAGATTTCCTTTTCAGCACTGCCACTGGATTGAGGGTGACCTTCATCAAAGACTCTTTCTACTCTGTAAAATCTAACTATAAATTCTCCTTCTAAAGACATCTGAAATGAGAAAGTACTGTTAAGTGCCCTAGATTTGATGCCGATTGCTTACAACAGTAAGTGAAATCAGAGTTAAACTAATTTAAGGGAGACTTTATTAACTGGAAAGATTATGAGCTTGTCAAAGAGATATTAATTAAAGTCTGGGGACTGCTTGCCACTGTCATTCTAAATTAATTGCTAATAGGTTACTCTTAAAAGTGGAGTGCAGCTGCAAGAACATCAGGCTCAAAGGAAACTCGATTTTGTTTATCATTCATTTTTACTTTGTTTAGCAAAGGATTTCTAAATACCAAAGAAACCTGAAACTGTTTCTGGCAAGGATATTTTTGATTACAAAAGTATTTCTATAATCCAAATGGCAGGATTCACACACTTCCTATAGAACTTTCTACACTTTTCTCTCTTTCTGTAAATTTCTGATAATATAAAAACCTTTAGGACTGTATCTTGTGTGTCTTTTGAGAGGCAAAGAAGCCAAAAAAGCTAACATAAAGTTAGCAGCAGTTCTAGTGACCCCCCCAATCATGTGTGGGTGGTATCATTCTCTTTGGGGATAATATAACCCACAAGAGCAATTCAGAACAGGCCAGGAATTTCAAGGCCTCCGGTTTATAGCTCCATGTGAGGGCATGGGGGTGGGAAGTGGTTCATGCCCACTTCTGTCCCTGTTTCCAGGCTGTGTGTTCCAGCTTTCTGTGTATGAGTTCTGCTGTGCTGTCTCACAGAAATAAGTGCTTCAGGAGGACAGGAGTTAAAGGCTGTATTCTGATCAGACTTAAACTGGGGAATTTCTTTGAAGACAGTATAGCTCCACTGGTGAAAAATGTGGGAAAATAGAACCTGAAGAGTGCAATCCCTGCTGCAGGCTGAGGCTGTGCTGGCAAAAGGCCTGCCTTACACTGAGCTCCCTTTCTTGTCAGCAACAGAGACTCCCTGATTCTGACTCTTGGACAAGACTTAGTCAGGTTGCCATTCCAGTCTGGGCATGCAGAGGGCTTCTGCAGGTACTTTATTTTCCATTCAACAGTAGCGAGCAGCCACCCACGATATAGAAAAAAGGTACCCCACTGAACATCTGTTGAGTTATTTATTTCGTTATTTTATGCTACCTGATAATATAAGCATTTTCATCAGTCCCTGGGTTAAACAGAAAAACAGATCACTATTTTAAAGGAAGTCGGAGAGCTCTGTGCTACCTCATATAGAAATTTTTGAAAGAGTGGGAATTCAGTGAAAGCATTTATTTTTTATAGAGCTCTATTACCAAAGAAGGAAGTGATAAACTGCTATCTTTCTTTATTCCTACAGTTTCAATCTGAAAATATGAAAGCTATGACTACATATAATTCTGCTTGTTCAGGTAGGTTAAATCCTGACAAGACTGTCAGACCCAAAAAGCACAGTTGGGGCTTTGTGGAAATCAGTGACAAAAATACCAATTGATTTTAAAGGTGTCAAAATTGTACCAAAGTGTTTTGGTTTTTGACCCCAGAAAATAAGAGTGTGATTTACACCTTCCCATATTGATCCTTCTGTTCAGACAGCCATGATCTTCGTCATACTGGGACACTTCAGTGCTTTGGCTTTTATTTTGGATGCTGTCATTTTAGCAGTGTAAATATGAAGCGATATGGGAATATGGTACTTTGAAGTGCTGATGACTATTCTGTTAATGGCTTAAGAATATGGCTAGCACAGCTGTCTCCATATTGCTTGTGAACAGAAGTCCTCTTCTGTTTGCTTCACAAAATTAGATGGCAAAGTACTATCAACTTTCAAAACTCTTTAATATATGAGTTAAAACTCATCTTCCTAATACTTACAAAACCATCTCAGGAAAGAGCAATGTAGTACTGTTACATTAACTGTCCCATTTGAAACATCCAGAGTCTAAACCTATGGCTTCAGAACCTCTAGCAGAATTTACCAGACAATTCTCTTTAATACTAACATGACCAACTTCACAGCATTTTTCTTAAGGGGGATTTGAACCACGGCCTGAAGCTTCCCTTCCTATCTGGTCACCTATTTATCCTTGAGCCATTACTTCTCTACTTGTACACACATATACTTCTCGTGGTTTTCCTAGCTGATATGTGCAGTATGGGATATGTTGAACCAAGCAGGGAGAGCACCAGCAGCTGGAGAGATCTTTATTGACAGAAACTTTAAGGAGTGAAGTACTAAGTCTTCCCTGGAAGTGAGATAAGCTGGCATGATGGAATAACTTTCTGTGTGCCATGGTTGAAGACTCCACACTTGCTATTGCACTGAGAAGAAAAGAGGAGCACCTGTAGGGCACCGTGTTGTGACTCAGAGACACTGTTTGTACAACGCAGAATGAATGGACAATTGACAATTCAGAGTAAGTCCTGTAAGAATGCCATAAAAAACCATAGCTGTGCTTACTGATCATAATGTAATGAAGTAATATGCACACACTGCCATGCAGTGTCTGGTTGGTATCAGGATTCCTTTAGATCCTACGGACAAGGAAACCGCACGATTCACAGACCGAGCTCAGAGCAGCTCTAGCACCCTGGCTACATGAAAGTTGGCAACTGATTGTCATGAAGAAAAGTTACCAAGTTCCCTAATATTAAAAAATGTGTTCAAAAAGAAGGGTCAGAGAAAACACAGTTAGTATGTCCATATTGTCCTACCATGAAAGTAAGTATCTTTGAACAAGTGCTAAAACAACTTATACAAACCGTGAGGTTTATAGATACATCTTAACTCAGATCCATGAGAAGTCTTACTTTACTGGATGCTCCAATTTAAGATTTCCAAGCATCCCATCTAATCTTCTAATCCAATAATCCTAAAATCCAGCAATTAAAGAATGTTTTGACAAAGCAGCCTGAGGTTCATTCCTCTAATTATGCTGCACAGTTTAGGCTCACTGACTTCAAATACTCAGGTTTACCCATGTAAAATATGCATTCTTTGTGTGGATTCAGTGGAATCGCAGACACTTCTGCAGAACTCAGCCTATTAACAGCTTCGTCCAAACGGAGACTAAGTCAAGGCTCTGAGGGAAGCGTTAGGAAATTCTGTTTCCTTGCTGAGAGTTAATGCAATCATACCTCTAACACAAAGTCATAACCAAGACCCAACAATGTTTAAAAAATGTAATAAGCAGCTTCTAGAAATCACTCTTATTCTGCCATGTGTGTTGGATTTCTCCTTAATATCTGCCATTTTGCTGGTGTTTCCTATCAGAAGCTGCAGAGTCTGATGATTCAGAGTGACAGACATTAAATGTTGTTCAAGTACTAAAGTCATGGAGAAATTGAAAACTTCAGCGATGCAGGGAATTTATGTGTTGTTTGATTTAAGTTAATAATGGAGTGTTATAGGGTTTGCCCCAGAAGCCAGAAGAGAAATTAAATGATACATTGAAGCTGTTGTAGCAAAACCCCATAATAGAATCAGAGAATCATGTAACTTGGAAAAGATCTTTTGAGATCATTGGGTCCAACCGAGCTGGCTTTTCAGAATTCTAAACTGGACTCAGGTTAAATATGAAGTCAGCACTATCACAGTCCGATACAGCATGTGTCTCCAGTAAAGTACTAGTTTGCTAGCAAAACAAATTACAATATTTTCTTTGTGAGTTCTGTTGACCTTCAACCTGGTAAGAGGATAAAATGTTAAAAAGCACAGAAATAGACAAGAGCGGTTTTTACAAGTGGAACCTTTGTAATAGCAAGACTGTATCTGTGTGAAGGGAAGGCTTGGATTGTTTGTTGTTTGTTTGGGGGATTTAGGAGGGTAATGAACAAAGCAATTACAAGAGACAAAGATATGCAGCTTTTTCCTTCTCCCAACAATCTAGAGGAATTGAATCCACTGGCTGCCTGGAGTTCATTCTTATAATCCCTTCCTTAACCCTTTCATTTAGTGGGCCCTCAATTTTCCACTAGATGCAACTACAGTTTGCTTACGTCTCTGCCCAGATTCTTGTTTCATTTTTATGCTGGGCAAGAGTCCTTCTCTGTAGTGTTTGGTTCCTTTTACGTGCAGTAGTCTATTCTCAGACCACGCCCAGCTTTTCCAGTGTTGGCAGCATTACTATCAAAAATACAGAGTACGGTGACATTAGTCAACTGATCACACAGAATCTTTCCTATTATCCTAATGATCTCACATAATTTCACAGATTTATAATTTTTTCTATTGATTTTATACATGCTTTTCACAATCCTTAAGCCAGAAGCTAAGGGGTTAATTGGTTTTTCATCATATATGTATTGTACAGACCGAGATGAAAGCCATGGCTCAGCAAAGTCCTGCTAAACATGGTTATTAGCATCAAACACTCATTCTAAAGAGGTGTTGCTATGCACCTGCTATTTTAATTTGTATTAGGTTTATTGAAGTCAAAACAAAGTGTCAGACTAGAAACAGAGCAGTGCTATGATCTGCTAGAAGACATAAAATATAGACAGATTATGAAGTCTGATACGGCTACTGAGTAATGTCTTCATTTAGGCTATTCTTTCTATGTAAAATTTTTGGGTAATATCCTCAGCAGAGATAACTGGCACTGAAGCCACACTGTTTATGTCATCAAGATCTGGATCCCTTTTATCTTGCACAAAACACGAATTACTAGCTTTTATGCAGTTGTCTTGCCTACTGTGGTTCTCTAAAGAAGAGGTGTGAAGGAAACAGTTTTTGTAAGGAAAAGCTGAAAAGCATTTCCCTCTTGCAAGGCACCCACCCTCTGGTCACAACAGGATACTGAGCTAGATGGGCTTTTGGGTTGAGCCAGCACTGGTGCCCTTAACTTCTTACGTATTCCCTCCTGTCACCTGGAACAATGCCCGTTGTTACTCTTTTGCTTCTAGTCCTGGTCAAACACAACCAGGGAAGCAAATGACCGTACTGCAGTAACTACTGAAACAGTCTGCTGGGATCAAACCCTTTGTGTGAGGCACCGAAATGGATCCTTTCTGCCAGAATTCTCACTACCAAGTGAGAAGCTGGTAGACGTTGCTATGCTTTGGATCTTCTCTCTGCCAACAGGAGAACCGTGCATTTTTTAATTATAGAGTGGGACACACGGTTTGCCAACTGGACACTTAAAATACCGATCAGGAGTTATTCCAAGTACTGACTGCCTGTTGGAATTGTATCTTGCAATGCCGCTGACATCCTGCTCTGTGTCCCAGAACATGAGATAATAATATGTATTACCTCAGCTAGGAAAGATGAAAAAGAAAACACTGCTTGTCAATAGACACAGATGAAACTGTTTCCCAGAAATCAGGTGACCTGAAACTCTGCTATAGCAACTCTAAGTCTTCAAGATTACATTAATTTTCATAATTTGAACAGCACACGAATAAAGAATTTTAAAGACTTAAGATGAGCAAAGAAGACATTTAAAAAGTACAGAAGTATCAACCAAGCCTGGGGATCCAACAGATGCTTAATCGCAATGAGAAAAGGGATGAAACATAAGTGTCAAAGTATCCATACAGAATACTCTGGTAGTATCTGTAACTACTTAGTGAAAAAACTGAATAGATCCGATCTCTCCAAGTCTAGAGATTTTTTAGCACACAGATGTCCTAGAACTCAGTGGAAACAAAAGTATCACATCATAAGTCAGTTGTTTAACATACTCTCTGTTTATATAAACTATGAGTAGACACAGCATTACTGTAATACCGTGGTTGAGCAATCAGGCACTCAGGGGTCAGAAAACGCAGCACAGGTCAAACCACAATCATAATTCTCCTCTTTTCTTGCTTATGCATGAAAATATGAGTCTGGATGTTCCACTGACTTATGTCAGGGGGCCTGAGTGAACCAATAGGGCTTAATAGTCCTGACCAGCCTCACCTGAGGCCTCTACCCACACCCCTGCCCATGGGCCCAGGGGCTTCATTTAAGCTCAGCCATGGATGTTGAGTCTCTACCCGAGCTACATGTTAGGTGTGCCAGTGCTTGGCCATTGACCCTGCTGATCAGATCATGAGCTGGGCTGATTTCCCAGCTTTCTCTCCTATGTATAGTGCTGCCTGATGATTCCTGGGCTGAGCCTCCCTGCAGACTGCCTGCCTTGATGCTGGACCTGCCTTGCCACTGCAAACTCACCTGGTACTTGGACTTTGCTTAACCCCTGCTGCCTCCCCTACTTTCTTGTTCTGGTAGTGTGGGACAGGGCTCTGGCTGATGAGGCCTCTGCCATGCTGGCTGTAGTATCATGTTTGGCTTCTTTGGTGGGAGCCAGCCCCTGCTGTTATCTGACCACTTAATGTTACCATTTCTATTTCTTGAGAGGGAGAGTGTGACTTTCCTATAAAGTCCTACTTCTCCAGCAAGACTTGGAGGCTAAGTCTGCATCCAGACTTTGCAGCTACAGATTACTGGTTAAAAGATGAAATTCAGTTAGTAAAATCTTACAACTACTGCAACAGTATGGTAACATAATACTAATGAATTGTACATTAAAACAAATTCAGGTATAATTTTCTCAAAACCTTGAAGACCATTTGAGTGACATTTTAGAAGAGATTTCACAAAACCATTTTTATGGGCCTACTAAAATTTGGCTCTCTTTTTGAATTTGTTTTCAAAAACTTCTAGATTTCAGTTATGAAAACTTGGATTTCTTTTAACAAAAAAAAAATTATTTGGAGGTTGTTTATAAAGTTGTGTCAGAAATACAGGAGTGTTCCACCTCTGCTATCAGTTTTTCTAAGACCAACAGTTCCATAGAAAATATCAAGAGAAGGCTGGAGCGGTTTCAAACTGGCAAAGCGTTGCATGCTTCTAGTCTTCAGTGGTTTCAAAGAGAAGGGGTGAAAAATTCTGGTATCTTAGAATTTGGTGGCTCCTGTTGATTTCAGGGGAAACAACATCTTGCCCAATGGCTAAAACAGCGAGACCACTCTGTTGAATGAAACGTGGCCAGAGACAAAATGAAATAAATAAGAAGAAAATAGTTAGGAGATGGCTCCTGGGAAGATTTACAATGCATGAGAGAAAACTAACTGACAAAAGAGATACTGCTCAAAGGCATTCTCATGGACAAAATACGTGCTTACTTTGTGAAGCCAAGGAAACTTCAAGTACTTCAGGGTGGGAGTGTGTGCATGTGTGGAGATCTTAACCTGTTGTATGTTAGCGAAGGATGGTTAGAAAGCAACTGTATCAGTGGCTTTGGCATTGGAAAAACTCAGGCCAGTACCTAAGCAGTCTCTAGTCTGTTAAAGTTCATTTGCCAGTTTCAAGATGAAGTTGCAAAGACTTTTCCAGAGTTGGAGAAATTTGAAGTCAGAAGAGACTGGGGGGAGAGGAGGGGAACTATTAGATGGGGAAAAAACAGTCTTTTGAAGTTTTGTATGCAAGGCAAGACCTGGATTTGTGCCTTTAAAGCAAACCTTCCTGATGTTACAAATCCCAAAAAACTCATTGTGGCCAAAAGCCACATGGCATACACTTATCTTTGAGAGGAAGGGGGAGGGAGAACAGTTCACAAGCAGGAAATGGCTTCCAGGTGTCTCCCTACTCCAGTGCACAACTCGATCGCTACAAACCAGTGATGCCAGGTTTAGTAGTCCCAGCTGTCTTGCTGCTTCTCAGGGATTTGGACTAATCATGCATTATCACAGTCTTTCTCCTGGTGACAAAGCATAACCCTGGCTCTGGAGCTACGCTTGAACAGCTTACAGGCTGTGGGTGATTGAAAAAGTTACAGGTAGTCCTTCTCAATCAAGTATGAGCATGTGGAAGTAAGCAGGGTACGTATACCTCAGTCTGCGTAGGCACTCGGGCCCACGTGCACAGAAATTCAAACCACATCTGTTTCTGGAACTGGACAACAAAATCAGCTACTCTGCTTCTTGGTGTGTTGTGGAAGGAAGTAACTGAATGTGGCACTCTCTTTCCATCACTGAGCTCTGTACAGCTGGCAAAGAGGGAGGAAAAGATACATTTAATTTCTTCTGCCTCCATGTTGGTTTTAGGTTTTCTCCCTCCCTTCTTTCAACAGCAGAAACACGTCTTTGTTGGGTATTATTCTCTCATTGCACAAATGTGGTAGGAGGAGCTTTACAAAGCCTCATTCCACCTTGTTAGTAAAGAATATAACAAAAAATTAATTAGCTTATATCTGACAGAAAGGAAAGTCAGTTTTAAGGAGTACTGTTTAAACATTCTTTTGGCCTTTTCCTCATGCAGAAGTTTGAACTTGTAGCATTAAGCTGACAGAAGAGTGCTGCTATCCATTCTACTCTATTATTTACACCAGTAGGAGATCATGGTGCAGTAGAGCAGTGTTCTTTTATTTGGCAATGCAGTTTTTTTCCCAGGTGGGTAACTCTACCGTTTTCTGGTTAACCAGAATAAATGTAACATTCAACAGGGAACGCGACATCTTGAGGAGGAAAAAGGAATAATAAAGAAAACTAACAGTAATTTTATTTTGATTGAGTATATGGTGTCACAAAAGAGTGATCATTTACTTGGCTAGGGAAGCAATGAATGTTTGCATTCTTAGTGCTGGTGAAAGCTTCTCCATTGCTTCCCCAAGAGATACTGTGTTCTCTGGAGGACCATTTTGAACAAAACTCTTGAAGTTTGCATTCAAATATAAAATTTTTTGTGACTATTTCCCTTTCAAAGATGAGTGAAAGTATAGCAAGCAGTTCCTTGGTGTGCAAAAGGCTGTACATAATGGCATTTTTCTCAAGATACAACAGCAGTTTCCCCGTGCCAACGGATGAAAGGATTAGTGAAAAGCTCAATGAAGTAAATGTTTTAGCAAAAAGCAGTCTGAAGTGCAGGAATTAGCACTGTATTTTCTTGGCAATGCAAAAGGTGAGATGGATGGCATGACACCAGCCACACTCACAGGGTGCCTGTAGGTAGTGCAGTGGCAGTTGTTGCAAGGCTGCGTTGTGGCTTATGAACAATTCTCTAATGTGACAGATTGCATTATATTGGGCACATAAGGGGCCAAGCAAGCACCTTCTCTCCTTCTCGGTCTTTGTTTTCTGACAGTAACAAACACCCTGATGATAAATGCTCTTACATCGTGGGGTGCTGAGTCTATCAGCACTCAATATTCAGTTGATGATTTCATGAAGCCCTGAGATATTTCCACAGAGGTGTAGGGTCATGCTTTTGTTTTTCTTGACCCACTATTTAATATTGTAAGTTTAAAAAACTTTATTTTTCAGTGTGTGAGAAACCCTAAAAGCTTTAAGCTGTAATCACAAATTCTATCGTCAAAACAGGAAAACTCTGACTCTGTATATCCAAGGTTTTATTACCTACTTTTTTGTCTAACTGCCTAGTTTCTTCCCAGATCAGTCTGTTTCAAAATTAAGCAGACTACTCCTGCACCAGATGTCCAGATGCTCCTAGGGAGAACAGAGTTGTTTTTCAATTGGCTCACTGTCTTTTAATGAGGCAGGGGACTTGTGACCTCAGTGCATTGTGGCTGATAAATGGTAGGACGTACCCACATATACTCACAGAAAACCTGCAAACACAAATGAGTTGTGGGTAATCTCTAGACTTTCCTAGGGAAAGGCAATCTTGTGGGCAAACACTTAAGCAGAAAGCTAATGCTTAATAATATGTGATTTTAAACTGCCAGTGCACAAGCCTGTCAACATTTATTTCCAGGTCCTCTGATCCTTTTTATTAGTTTCCTGTCTTGCTTTCATCTTAACCAAGTCACAGAAAGGAATGATTTTCTTTTGTTAACAAATATTCCATTTTTTCCTTCAAATCTGTTTGCATTTCTCAAGGATCTGAACAGGTTAAAAATGTTGTTTGTGCTGCATGAAAGTAAAGTATGCTCTTAAACAAAAAGTTATGTAACTTATACAAAATAATATCACATGCTAGACCATTATGCTAAAATCTGATCAGATAAGTAAGCTTTGCCTTCATTAAGGGCTTTAATCTTGACTATACTCAGGGCAGCCTCTAAACAACAACTTTGGAGCTTTCCTCTAAAGGATCTTTCATGCTCTGGTCTGGAATTTTTCAAGTAACTAACGCAATGTTTTGAGAACTCAAAAGCAACATTTTTTCCCCTTTGTTTTTAAAAGTAACAGGGTGATGACAGAAAAACTTCCCTTTGGCTATAAACTGGGTGTTATAAATACCCAAAAGCTAAATCCTAGTCTGGGTTGAGGGTTTTTTAAAATTTTATTTTATTTTAATTTCTTTCTCCAAGATCTCTTTTCTGGAGATGCGTTTGAGCCTTAGATCTCTTTGCTTGCATTGCTACAGAACTGATGAAAGTCTGAGATCTCAATCAAAGGCTTAACAAAACAATAATCCTCTATTGCCCTAATTCTTCTCGGAAACATCTCTCTCTGACAAGAACAGTCCCTAAGCTTTTACATCTTTTTTTTCTGCTTAAAATTACTTTCCTAATTAGAAGGAATTGTTTCCTTCCCAAGTCTTTGTGCCTGAAGAACACTGTATTTATGGGAAAGATCTCTCAGACTCTTTAGCACCCTGCCCTCAAATACCATGACAGTGATCACACTCTACATCCTCCAACAATTTCAACTTCCTTTATAAATAAGCAGAATTTAGTAACATTCTTCATAATCAACCCAATTTCATTTGAAGCAAAAATCAGAAATAGCAGGAATAATCATGAATCACATAGACTTCACGCATGGTGTAAACACTAACTCTCAAGCACAACTTTACAATTTAAAATGAATTTTCTTTCCCAGATATATTTACTTTTTACACTTGCATATTAGTCCTGACTGAGTTTTTACACCTCTTACTAAATAGGAATTTGATTCAGAATGTGTGAATGCAGGATAGGTAGAATTAGTTAAGTGTTGGACATTGAGAAGGGAACGTAAAACAGATTTCCATACCAGAGAGTTTGAGAGTTTGGGTTTTGTTTTTTGGGGTTTGTTTTCTTCTTTTTTTTTTTTTTATCTCAGCAGCTGCCCATCCTTACAGGTGATAAAGGCCCCATTTCAAGAAGGTACTTCTGCAGGAATAGTATCAGTAGTTTCAAGTAGCTGAGTAATTCTGTCCACCTAGGTTGGACACGTGCTCAGATGTCATCCTGACTTGGTTTGTCATAACAAATTTACCTGCCAGCAAATTTGAGTGTGCTAACTGCTGACATGGACTGTGCCCACGGAAGAAGTTCTTGACAAGCTGCAACAAGATTTGGAAGGTCATGAACAATCAATTAAAGCAGCTAAATTTGAGTACCAAATAATTCATACTGAATGAGATGACTACGTTGTGCGGTTTGGAAGAGTACTGAATGAAATTTGTTGGTGCCTTCATGAGGAAGTATGCAACGTGAAGATATGATGATGGCCATGGCTCTTGCATCTAAGTGGTTATTTAAGCATCTATCCAGTAGGCATGGCTGCACCTGATGCTCTTTCTTCAGAAGTGAATGGAAATAGCTGCTCTAACAGCTGATTGTCTCTTTCTATGCCTGTGAATACCACTGTTTAAATGGGAGAGGAGTGTTGAAGCTGGAGTAATGATCTGTCTTGCACTTAGCAGGAACCCATCTTAGAAAGGCCACCACTGACTCATGGCAAGGTCTTAGATTCATCTCCATTGGAGATTGAAACCTGGGAATGGACCGTTTTTCCTCCTTCAAATTCACATCTCGGTAAGGATACTGCAATCACAGAAAAATTCCAGGTGTTGAGAGTGGTTAAAAACAATCCAAAGAGACTTTTGTCATGCCAGATCTGTGAAAACTCATGCTACTGAGCTGAGACAGAAAGTAACTAAGATCATGAGGTTGCATAGAGCAACGAGTATCAGTACCAATGTTTTCATTGCTGTCCTATTGAATAAGAAGAGAGCAAACAATAAAATATATCGATATTAAAACAGGGTTTTACAAATATCTCTTTCCCTCATCTAGGTAGCTAAATGCAACAGGACATTAATCTGATGGGATTAAAAATATGACTAAATAGTTAAATGAATTACAATATCATCTTCTTATGTTCACTAGGTCAAGTAACTTTATTTTTCAGAAAAATGCTTGATTATTAGTTGGGAGTGGAAAGTGCTGCATACTTTGGGTATACATCATCTTTTAAATTTAAAAAAATGTTCTAGAAAATATATTTTTTTATTCTGAAGTTACTCTACTTAATTAATCCTAAAATTGCCTCTGAAAATCCTTGAACACATGGGTTTAGACCCTAGAATTTAAAGTTCTGTTTCTATGGCAGATGCTACTTATGCCCTTCTTTTGACATCAGAGGATGAACACGAAGGATGTTGCTTTTGTTTGCATTGTTACTGCTCACAGCTCCATGAGGAAGTTATATTTCCGAGTAAAGTCTGAGATGTATCATTAATGAACATGCACATCTATGCGCTAACAAGATCTTCTAAATGAAGGGTCACCCCGTAGCTTGTATAGTTTCACAGGTATGCAGCTGGAATGTAAGAGAAAGTAGAGAGAGGATTTGTCTTTCTCATAGTCTGAATCTGCTTGGGGCCAAAAGCTGGCAGACTGAGAAAAGAAACTTGTGCATCTGGACAAGCCGTATCAGAACAGAGAAGTGCTGAACTGTCTTGAAAACAAGCAAAATCTGTGAAACAGATCTGATCTTTTGAAGAGCCAGTGCAGAGCAGCAGAAATGACAGAGCAGAGAGGCCATACTGAAAACTGACTGCATCATCAGCACTCATGGCAATGGGAAAACTCTTTGGATTGACAACAAATAAGCCGATCAGGCAAAATACACTCAGCTGCTTCACAGGTCCACATGCAAACTTGGAGGAAGCTGAAATGCACAGCAGAGCCAGCTGGCTGTTCCCGAGGGTGGGCCCACTGCCAGGCAGCTGTGACAGGGGGAGCCAGACTCAGTAGCCACCCCCTGATGACCTGGGCTACCCTGGGATTGACTGATACTCTTTATTAGGAAGGGGGAGAAGCTGACTACACTTTGTGAAAATAGCCGTAGATTTTGTTAGTTATTATGTAAAGATATCTATACAGCCCATGTCCCACAGTCTGCTGTTTGCATTACAAAATAATGAAGAGCAGAAGAACATCTCAGTAAGAGCACAAGAAAAGGTTTAATTCACTTTTTCCCCAGAGGGAAGTTAGAAATGAAACTCTAAGCAAGAGCTTTGAGACAGCGCTATCTTGCCAAGAAGAACTGTAGATATTGAAACTGAACCTCTTTGTTGCCAATTTAGAAACTTAGGTTTTGATCTTCTGCTATGATTTTTTTTTTTAATTTTCTAATGTGATCGATTGTTTATTTTCTAAACATTTAATGCCTCCATTAATTCTCTAGTTTCTCATATGGAAAAGTGTATACCTGGATGTGGCTGGACAAGGACACATTTCAAAGACAGGGTAACACCGATCACAGAAGGAGGCTGTTAAAGCCACCGCATAAGCACAGGTCAGCACATTTGCAAACTGAGATACTTGTCTTTCTTCAAGAATTAGGAGTATCCCTTCAGTGAAGCACTAGAAGACGCATAAGTGCAAACGCTGCCAGCTGCCCCTGCTATCGCAACAAAACTAAACTAGTATTTTCACTGTGCCTCAAAAAAGAAACATCACTGACACCCCCTACCACTCTTGTGTTTTGCTACAGGGTATGAAAAAACAGGCAAACACAATGCATGTATTAGGATGCCATCCCTTCTCACCTTCATGGATTTCAGAGAGGAAAAAATGAGTGTTTCCATATATTGTTTTTTCACTCCAGAAAAAAGAATGAAAATAATTTTCTGTACCCAGTGTCTGCACCTGGGGCCTAAATGAAGGGAAGTAGGTAAATAGCTCCAAGTAATTAATGTAATGACTCAGAGGGGCCACAGAAGGAAAGGGGAGTTTCTCCAGTTTAAATGTTTGCATTCATGCTTTGCCTAAAGCAAAACAAACTATCTGTCTTCTGGTTTGCATTTTCCCAATGAAAGCTTCCATTTGTCTTATTGTCATTCCAACATGTGCATCATTTACAGCTTTCACTGCTTGAAATATGCAAGTACTGTACAATGTAAGTTTTTTTTTTTTTCCCTGAGCTTTTAAGATTTTCTAGAGTTGTAGAATGTGCTATAAAAAGTGAACCAGTAAAGGCAGACTCAATGTAGAATGTGTTGGGTAATTTTTGTAAGTGGCTACAGCTTAGAGGTACTGTGATATTTGCTGTGTAGTGGAGTCTCCAACCCAGAATGAAGTGCATTGGTCTTTTCATGCTTCAGGAAAAGAGAATCCACTACAGGAATGACTAAAGTTGGTAAGTTACATCCAGACTGGCCATTATAAAGAAAAGATGATGGGTCTTGAATTCCATCTGTTTCTGATATTCTGGTCCTTTAATGTGAGCTGCAGAGGTGTGAAAATCTACAAAATACGTTCCTGAACTCTCTCCTAGAGTTAGAAATTTATGCCAACTTTTTCTTACAAAATGGGAGGAAAAGTATTGTCTGTTTTATCTAATAGTTCAGTGAAGAGAGGATTAGTGATCAGAGGAAGTCTGTGTTCGAGCCTTGACTCTGAGGGTATAAGATTTGCATTTCTAACTTTCCATTTGAAGAACCTCAGTGTAAGGGGTGTTTAGGGGAAACACTTCTAGTTTCTCCTAGGGAAGTGAAAACACTGCCCACCAGAAATACTGTGATGGAAAGAGAACTAAGCATGACTATTTGTCTTAATAGTTTGTGTACTTAAGGTTGAAAGAGGCCTAGATTTTGTTTGGTCAAATCACTACCTAATCCTGAGGATGGAGAGCTCTATGAGACAAAATCCTTGTCTCTGGCCGATCGTTGCGTTCCCCTATTACATGACTTGCAACAGAAATATTTTCCACCATCAGACCTCAGGCAGCAACATTTCTTCTGTTGAAGAGACTTGCCTGATGTGTGGGGATAGTCGATTTTTGCCAGCTCTCACAAAGACAGAATTTCATTTGACTATGGCAAGCCTGCAGCCACAGTCCTAGGTAATGTCAACTCCCCTTTGTATGACCCAGGGACATGCTCTCACCTGCAAGTTGCTGGTGATGAATTTGATGTGGAAGCTGGAGATTGGAACAGGACAAGTTCATCTCACTAGAAGCCAGCAAACAGCTATTAAGCTTGGTCTATGCTTACAAGGTTTCCTGACGTAGTGGTCTTGGCAAAGTCTCCCTAGAATAGATGCTGCTGAAATTGGCCAAAAAATGCTCAGAGGGCTTCCCCGGGCAAAACAAGCCACGCTGACTTGTACGCACTAAACTGGGCCTACAGTAGAGCTGCTGTAAAAGTGAAGAGTCACAGCCTTTGTGACACTGAATATCAAGTGAGTGACCACTGGTGAAGTCTTAGAAGACAGACTGAGCTCACATCTAAGAGTACCTCCTCAGGGTAAGTATATAAGTGCAGTGTAAGAAGCGGAGTAGCTGTTGTTAAGAAAAGTTTGAGCTGGGAAAACCCTGCTTCTGCAGTACCTGTTTCGTCTCCTGGCAGTATAATGACCTCTTCGGACAACGGGCAGTGCTGCTGTTGCAGCGCAGTTCCGGCAGGGGGGGGTTTTGACAGCCCGGTCAGTCAGGGACCACACCTCCCCAAATCCCGGACTCACAGCAGGGCTGGCACAAGTCTTGGTCTCACAGTAAAGGTCCTGACGTAGGGAATGTTAGTCCTCCTTACACGGCTTTAAAATGGGCGGTTCTGATTTTTAAAACAAAATTCTTATCTTTGTGAGGTTTATAGACTCCACTCTCACTGGAAAGAAACATTTCCTAAGCACACAGAATTAACTCGGCTGTTTCTTGGCTGTACTGAGGGGGACATAAAATTTTATATTTAAAAAAAATACTGTATTGTTGAGGGAAAAGTGGGATATATTTCGGTTTAGTCTATTGTAGCTAGGATTTTTTTTTTCACTTGCTAATTCAATTAAAAAAGTATAAGAAAACAGATAGCTTGGGAGTATGGTAAGGCAATCAATTAAACTACAGACAAACTAAAGTAAAATAAAGTTAAATCCTTCCCAACAGAATACCAGCTAGTACAATGTGGAAGCATCAACTTCATGTAACTAAAGATTTTTTTTTCAATATTTAAATGGCTTATTTGGAACAATAAGCTCTTATTCAACTCCCAATGGCCTTGCAACTAAAAATACACTCTATTTAGTATTTATTTCAACTTGTTTTAGAGCACATCAATAGTTTTCTCAGAAGATACTATCACTGTTTGGCAGAAGCATACTTGCAAAAATAAACTAAATCCAGAAAAGTTTCCAGGGACGTTTTTGGATGCAAACGTGGAGAGTGACTCTTGCCCATATCAAAAATAAAACACACTAGCTCTACAATGTTCTTTGCTAAATATAAACATCCTAACATTGATAAGCTTTACAGAACAAGAAACTGATTGCCGTATATTATTACCATCTCCAGTATTTTAAGAGCACCCTCTACAGTCACAAAACACTAACCAGGAAGAGTTCTTCCTAAAGAAAACCGTATTAACTGAAAGCTGGGGTAGCAGTTTAGTTCATCAGCAAAGTGCCAGATCTATATGAACATATCTCTCCTGGTAAAAATGAGCAGACTTTGCATAAGTGCCAGAGGTAGACTATATTGTGTCACCAAAGCCTCCACATTTGAGGATTTAAAATATCTCATATATTCTGCACTGATAATTAGGCTGTATGCTTCCTCTCTTAAAGTAATGGATGGCTGTGGGATCTGAAATGGAAACATAAAATACACTGTTATTTTCAAAGGAAAGTGAGGAAGAACCCACGGTAAAAATCAGGATGAACTCGTTCCCCTGCGTTCATTTGATTTGTTTGTTCAACTCTTTTATAAGAGTTGTGAAAATTGAGTATTTAGTTCACATGTGAAACGTAAAAATTTCAAAAAAATTTAATTGTCCACGAAATGCTTATTATACACAAGTACATTCTAGCATTGAAAACTCCAATCCTCTAAAACCTGTCTTTAAGTTGTCTTTCTGTGTTTCGCCTAGATTCACAAAGATACAGTTATTTTCTTAGGTCTTCAGTGCATCAGTAGCTAAGTTACTGCAGGTGAATCAGGAGTGATTTTCTTTCAAGGAGAAGGTTTAATATCTCTAAGTCGATTCTTAAAGTAATTGGGCACTACTAAAATACTTACATGTCTTCGAAAATATTGCTTCACGAAACTGTTTAAACTATTTCCTCACCCAGTTAAGAAAAGTAGCTGGAAATAAAAACAAACGTAAAAATCTTAATCCTTTTTCCCTGGTCTTTCATTTTCAAGCTCCTCGGGAATGTGTCAAAGCACCAAGCTGTCACAATTACCGAGGCCACCAGGTGGTGGTATTACCCCACAGCACAACAGGGCCGCGGCCATTCCCCCCAAACTCAGCGGGACAAAGGGCTTGGATCGGGTACTGCTTTAGGCTTTCACAAACGTTTCCTTATCTTTGCCCAAAAGTAAAAAAAACCTCCCACCCCAAACCGTAATGACTAAGACATCCATGCATGCCTATAAGAAAAAAAAAGAGTTAATTTTTGCTTGGGATAGTGATGCTTAGGTTTAGACCCAGGTAACTTAACGTTTCACCTCTCTATTGAAATCATTAAGAGCTACACGCATAAAGAGCATAGAAGCCATTTCATTTACTACATTACTATTTCTGTGATAAATGAATCAATGTTTATTTACATCTGCAATGACTGAAACAATACACCCTTTAAGCTTTCTTCAAATAAATACATTGACAATGCCAAGAAATGACTAACTTTATGTATTTGTGGAAACAGAGGCTCAGACTACTCTACTCTTAAAAAATCAGTTTGTTCCTGCAGTCTGGGCACAGCTAAATCCCAGCAGCCTGGGCTTGGTCAAGGAGAGCCACACAGACCTCAGCCGAACAGGTAACAACTGCAATGGTTTGTGGAAGCTTAATGTAGGTGCATTTGGTAGTACTTAGGCTTTTTGCAGGCTCCTTCTGGAAAAACACTTTTTTTTGTTGCTAGGATTACTGAAATAAGACTACTGGGAGCAAGACTGTGTCGCTAAGGTGAAGGAAGAAACATGGATTTAGCCAAAAGTTGTCCAAGGAGAAGAATGGGAGATCAGAAAGCCTCATCACGGCTAGATGCTGAACAGCGTCCAAAACCTTCAGCTTAAATTCATATCAGTATTAATTATTTACTTACTTGACTACATTTTTTTTCTTCAATGAATATTGAAACTATTATATTATTTGTGATCAAACTTTGTGTTGCGTGTGTCTTCCCCTCAACAGCTTTTAAAGTCAATGGTATCTTCATCTCGCTCTTGATTTCTATGTACGTAAGTAAGGTTAATAATTGTACAGTCTTACATTCAACATGAAGAGTATTTGTAAACTTGAGCTAACTAAAATGAAATTAAATTCTATAGAAGAAAAATTACAATTTAAATCTTCATCTCCTAAGTTTTTCCTTACCATGCATTAGCTAATATAAAGTATTTTCCAGTGTTGAAGTGATCTGAAAATATTAATCTCTTGGTTTACAACTTAATCTGTCATTTCATACATTTTATTTAATAAGTCTTATTCTCCTGCAATGTAAATATGGTCTTGAATACATGGCTAGGCCTAATGGCTAGGATTATTCAGGCTGTTTAGAGCACATTGTAGCTAGGGTTAGAGACAGAGAGAACCCCGTGCTCTGGGTTCTGTCAGCAGTACCCTGTTTGACAGCTGTATGTGGGAGAATAGAGAAATGGGAGAAATGTAAAAGATGGGCTACCCCCAAACAGAAAGAGGGAGGGGGGAAGAGACAGAGAAAAGGAAGAAAGAGGAGAGAGAGAAGGTCCACTGTGAAAAGGGGAGGCGGAATATAAGAAAGCTGGAAAACGAAAGGCCGCCTTTTTTGGTTAGTTGTCTTTTGAGGAAAAACCAGAGATCATACTCTAAAAAGCATCTGATAAGAGTGTACAATTATATTTCTTCAAATACCTCATCTCCTCTGAAAGTAAAGACCTGAATTTTTAAGACTGTGTTTCTTGAAATAAGAAATAGATAAAAATGTCTATTTAGGAGCTTACTGAATACAGTAGTAAGAAGGATAACTGTTATTTCTTAAGCAACAGACATCTAATCTTTGATAATAAAGAAAATTTCCAACATGTATTGTAAAAGATGAGTCAGAAGCAGTGCTTCAATGGAATTATATACCAGACTTTTTTTCCCCTACTTTCTACTGTGATTGTTGGATTAGCTCCTTTCCTGAAAGGAAATTGGGGACTATAATAAAGTGCCAAAACTCAGTTAAATGTGTAGTGGAAGAGCAGAGAGAGAGAGGTGCATCTTGCTAGGAGCCAAGCACAGCTCTAATACACCAGGCTTTCAACACAGTGGGACTCACTGCACAAGCAGAGCTGAATGCAGGAGTGCTGCTCAGTTCCTGAGGTGTGCTGGAGTAGCCAGCAGCTGGAATTAATCTACAGCACAGGCTGCTAGGGCATTACTGTTTGTTTTTGCTTTAGCTGCAAACTCCATTTTGTATTGTGTTTCACAACTGCCTGATAATATACTGCCTGAACAGAGGGACATCAATCATAGTGTCGAGCCAGTCTTGTAAACAAGGACCAAAACCTTCACTTAAAGGCAAGGAAAAGAAAAATAAGTGGATGAGGGGTGGGAAAGGAAATGGCAGCCTGCACAGAGATGATATTCTGCACATGACCTAAGTCTGTCCTCAGTGCAATTTTAGCTTATTGCTGGGTTTGTATACATTCCTTCAAAAAATTCTTACCTCACTGGATAACCTTGCACTTTTGCAGTATTCCAGCTGGACTGTGGCTCTTACTGAACAATTCACGTTTGCAGCATTAGTATAACCAAGGACTTGTAAAAATCATGTTTAGAATATGCCAAAGATCTGTAAGAACCTGTTTGACAAAAAGTTTGACTTAAACTACAGTTTTAATGAAATATTAAAGGTTCAAAGGTGCAAAATAAACTTTCCTCAAAGGCTCAAGAAGTGTAGGATAGAGCTTTGAGGAAGTGTAGGATAGAGCTTGTGAAAATCCAGTCAAAACTCTTAGGTTTGGATGCTCACAGTCAATACAAGTAATTTAGCAGTGGTGCTTGTCCCACCTTTTTCATTTTTTTCACCCCCCATCTTTGATACAAAAAAATAAAGTAAATGAAAGCAAGAAAGAAAAGAAAGAAAAATGCCTTGGCACATTTTTCTGAAACTCAGCATAGAACAAGAGAACAGTTTTCTGAGCTGTTTAATGCTGAGCATGACAGATAGCAACTAAATTGGCTCCTGAGCTGTTACCTGAGAGGTATATAATGAAAAAAATTAATTATAGACTATATAGTAATGACCAGTAGTCATCATAGCCTGGTTGCTTTAGCAAGAAATTAATCTTAGGTTTTTTTCTTTTTCTAGTGTGCTTCTAAATGCAATGGAAATGTATTATTGTACAACATCACTGATTAATACTGTTTTCATTAACCTCTAACAACAATGTGAAAATTATAAGTGTATACACCTCTTTAATGAAGCATTTTGTTTTCTATTAAGTGCAATTCTTTCACATCTTACAAAACTACAACATGAGGCTGAACAAACCGTCACCATGTTTCTTAACACTCTAATTGTAATAAAATACAGCCATTAAAAATGTCTGTATAATATCTGTGAGTTCAACTGAAATGTTGCCACATAATTCATATAACTGAGGGGAAAAAAGTTTACTTTCTTTTCTATTCATTGTTTCCCAGTTTTTTCAGTTGGGGTGAGGGGATAAACTTCATGTGCTTTCTTAAAAACTACAGGGAAAGGAGCTACGTGAACTATATGCATCTTTTACTTAAACAGTTCCAAGATTATGGGGTTATGTGGAAAAAATTGCATATGAAAAGCAAATGTTAAATGGCAAAGTATGTAGAAGATCAAGATGGCAGCACAAGTTTGGGCTGTTCTGTCTCATGAACATTTTGTTTGTTAATACTAAGGGCAGAAAACTTCATATATCTATGACTTTCCTCTCAATAACCATTGTGAGGGAGAATCAACTTAATGCATTATGTGGACATGCAACAGAAGTCCACAACAGGAGTCTTTACAGACCCCGTCACACCGAGTACTTCCATCCTCTCAGCAAACACGATCAGTTGTCTG
Source organism: Mohoua ochrocephala (assembly GCA_013398855.1). Classification (NCBI taxonomy): domain Eukaryota; kingdom Metazoa; phylum Chordata; class Aves; order Passeriformes; family Acanthizidae; genus Mohoua; species Mohoua ochrocephala. The sequence continues at coordinate 228,976 of VZTA01019638.1, forward strand.
CAAACACCTCACTAGCTGCCTCTTCAGAACTGTTTCTAATTTGTGCAATTCCTATAGTTTACAGTTCTTTCTACTGATTAACCAGCAATATAGTATTTTATCACAAGCAGTTGCTGTCAGACACCACTTCTCTGTCTCCTTGTTTTGCTTTTGACTGTTTCTTGCAGAATTCAATAGATCCTTATGGAATACTGACTTGTAAGACTACCAAAATACATATTTTTAAAAAATTATTTGAATGCATTTAATTTTCTGGTGTGGATTTGTGAGAACTTTACCTTTTTTTTTTTCCCAACACAGAACCCAAACCTGGATACAGTGTCCCAGCAGTGTTAATACTGATGTTGTATTCGGAACACTGCCTTTTCCAGTTGAACCTCTTCTGTTTATACATTCTAATTAAGACGGGGCCATTCTCGCAGAAAATCCATACAATTATATAGGATTCCATATATATATATACACACAGTAGTGTTTGCTAATTGGGCTTGTTTTCACAGATGTGTAACAGGTATCGGAGCAGCTCCGACAGAAATTTGAGCAGTGACCTCCAGCACTGCTGGATTTGAAGAGGACGTGTTCCTGTCCATGCTCCTCCTGTTGAACAACTTTGACATGGCTTTCATGACTCATATACTAAATTTTTCCTTCTCGTGTTCACTGCCCAGCATTTTTCTGTTGTAGACAAGGATATATCATATTTTGTTGTGTTTTTTCCCCCCCTGTAGATTCACTATAACCTTTCTTCTGACAATGCTCCTTGGTTTATGTTGTTCAAACCTTGAGAACAAATTTATAAGCATGGAAAAAACTGTCTGAGGCCCACTTCTTGTGACATGGTTGTTGAGGTTTTGGGTTTTTTTGGACGACACCTGTAAACCCCCAGTCTGTACCACCTACCTTTCCTTCACTGATGGATCAGGGAGAGAGACATGCTGCAGTATGGCAGCAGTTCAGTTCCCACTCTGTGTATAGAATATTCTGGAATCACCGTGGTGTGGTATTTCCAGTCTAGCTGAAGACAGTGTGGAAATCACCCAAAGTGCCCGAGGCACCAAGGTGTGCCCAGAGGTGCTTGTGACGCTGCTCTGGGAGCAGCACGGGCACGCTGCCCCGTTTGAGCGCTGCAGCCCCGCTCTCTGCGCTTCCCTCACCTCCTCCTCACGTCCAAGGGCGCGCCCGCCCTGCCCCGTCCTTGTGCTGCCTCAGCCCTTCCCGCCGGGCGGGCGGCTCGCCAGCCGCCTCCACACGGCGAGGGAAAACAAACCCGACTGTCAGGCGGCCTCGAGCCGACAGCACTCGGGCCCGGGGCTGGGTTTCTTCTTCAGAGGGTTGTTGTGGCCACCCCGTTCCGTCCCGGCGCGGTCGGCCGCAGCCCGAGCTGAGGAGGAGCAGGGCGCCCTCCCCTCTGGTTGCGGCTGTAGGTGTCTGTCGGGGGGCTCCGGGCGCGCCGCGCGCTCCCTCAGGGAGACCAAAGGTCGCGGGCGGGCGGGAAAGCGGCGGAAAGCCCCGCACTCACCTGCGGGAGCGCCCCCCGCCTGGCTCCTCCCCGGCCCGGCCGCGGCGCCCCCTCCCCCGCTGGAGGGGGCGGGCAGTGCGCGCTCGGCTCCG